>CAUYQG010176675.1:0-31700 GCA_963574415.1 Tarsius wallacei
TATTTCACGCCAGGTTACTTACTGTTTAATTTAATGACCCCCCCGCCCCACCACCACCTCATCCCTGAAAGCAAATGAGGAAACCAAGGCTTAATAATGTTACATGACTTGCCCAAGGTCACAGAGTGGGGGAGGTGGGAAGCAAGATATGGAACAAGCCGGGCATGGTAGCACACACCTATACTCCCAGGTACTCGGGAGGCTGAGATGGGAGGCTTGCCTGAGCCCAGGAGGTCAAGGCAGTAATAAGTTGTGATTGTGCCACTGCGCTCCAGCCTAGGTGAGAGTAAGACTCTGATTCCAAAAAAAAAAAAGGAGGGTGGGGGGGAACTGCCATTAAATACACTGTATAATAAAATAAAACCCTTAAAAAAACAGAGCAGATGAGAAAGTTCATAGTTTGTATTCAGTACACTTTTACTCCCATGAAAACAGAGTTTAGGCAATTAGACTTGGTTGTCTAGAGAACACAAATTCACAAAGACAAAAAAAAACAAACCAGAAAAGACGGTAATTCAGTAACTGCTGCCACACAGAGCTCAAGAATACCTGTTCAGAGCTGAGACTTGCAGAAGGGTGCCACTGACTGTCAGATCAGCACAAGTTCCACACAGACCTTTACCTAAGCAGAATGTTCTCTAAGTTCTTAAAGGCTACAGAGGAGATTGCAATGCTTAAGAAGTGGAACAAGTGGTTTCCTTAAAAGATCTTTCTTTGAAATTTTCACTGGTGTTCTGATTTCACCCCCGAATGTTTGTTTCCAAGTTAAATGAGAGCATAAGCAGCAGCACCTGTCCAACAGCTGCCAGAACAAGATGGGGAACAGGGGGACAGCCGAGGGCTGGAGAGCATGCAGAGTACAGAGGACACTTGCAGGAGGGGTGGGTGAACCGCACCGACCTTCCAAGAAACTGGACTTCTCCGCGGTGGTGGTGAGGGATGGACTTGTACTTGCCCGTGTCTCCCTCGGGCCGGCTCACAGAGAAGCCTGCATTCTGCACTCTGTCAAGACCAAGAGAACAGACTTTTAGACTCACTGGTAACACCCAGGAGGGGCCAAAGCCCAGGAGACACAAGACAAGCTTACCCTGGCAAAAGTGCACAGCAAAGGCTTTCTTGCTCACCTCTGTTTACCTAACTCACTGGGTCGTGTTTTTTAAACTCAGTTTTTATATGAGTAGAAAAAAGTATAGAAAAAACAGCTTGTTAAAATGGCTAATTCCAGGGAACGAAAGACTATGGTGATGGGAATTAAGCTTGGTTTATACACTTCTGTGTCATCTAAACTTTTATCAGTAAAGAATTCATTGTAATTAACAACCAATACATACTTTTGTTTTAAAAGCCAAGCTAGAAAGATACAAGGTGGCGATTTCTTGACATCTGCTCCGTATTAGGTTATTATTTACTCACTGTGTAAGATGCTACTTTATACCACTCACACACAGGACTGTTCCCACACGTCTGGACAATACAAGCCCTGTGGGATGGCATGGATGCAACTGTGCACACACAGCACTAATACTCCACTCCTCGGTGTAAAAAGGTTAAAGGCACTTAGGTAGAACCTAAGGGCAGGAGGGAGGCACTTAGTTATGATATGTCTTGAGAGCCTTATTTGCATCCACTAAAGTACAGCATTAAAAAAGAAGGCTCAAAATGGCTATATCCACTTCCAGGACTTTTTCCTAAGTAGGAATAAAAAACAGGCAAAAGAACATCTACTATGCCACAATCTAGATGGTATGAAAACTGACAAGGTTCTAAATATACCCCAGGGAACAGTTACATAAATTATAACACATCTATAGAATGGGATGAAATGGAGCCACGTGATATCCTGTTTGCAAGGCATATTTAATGTTGATATAGCAAAAACAGTTGATATAGCAAGAGCAGTTGCACTTGGCGAGAGCTTCTCACACGTCAGACTCTTCGGAAGAGCCTCGTACACATGATCTCACCTGATCCTCACAGTCCTGAGATCTGTCCCATCACTACTACTTTAAAAAAACTGATGCAGGGGTTTAAAATTATCTTTCACTTTATAAAGACAGAATAAATAAATGAAATGGTAACATGTCATTTCTGGGTTTTCAAAGTGTGGGTAACATTTTTATACTCATCTATATTTTACAATGAGCATATTATTATAAGAAAAATTGCTAATTATTTATTTTTGCATGTCAATGGAGAAAAAAAGATGGGACGTAACAACACAAAGTGTTCCTGATCCTAAATCAGGGAAAGTGAGGACCAGTTGGAGACCCAAACTTCACCTGCATGTAGATTATTTATGTACCTAATCGCCAGGCACAGTGGCTCAAGCCTGTAATCCCAGCACTTTGGGGGGCTGAGGTGAGAGGATTGCCTGAGCCCAGGAGTTCGAGACCAGCCTGGGCAACTTGGCGAGACCCTGTCTCTACAATAAAGCAAAAAAAATTAGCCGGGCATGGTGGTGCATGCCTGTAGTTCCAGCTACTTGGAAGGCTGAGGCGGAAGGGTTGCCTGAGCCCAGCAGGATGAGGCTGCGGTGGCCATGAGCGTGCCACTTATACTCCAGCCTGGGTAACAGAGACAGAATCCAACTAAAAAAAAAAATGTACCTAATCCTGACTTGTACCCCACATTTCTATAATAAAAATAAAACTATAAAAAAAAGGAAGCCAGGCACAGTGGCTTATGCCAGTAATCCCAGCACTTTGGGAGGCTGAGGCGAGAGGATTGCCTGAGCCCAGGAGTTTGAGACCAGCCTGGGCAACTTGGCGAGACCTCACCTCTACAATAAAATAAAAAAATTAGCCAGGCATAGTAGCATGTATCTGTAGTTCCAGCTACTTGGAAGGCTGAAGTGGAAGGATCGCCCGAGTCCAGCAGGTCGAGGCTGTGGTGGCCATGAGCATGCCGCTGCACTCTAGCCTAGGCAACAGAGTGAGACTCCGACTCAAAAAAAGGGGAAAAAAATGAAAATGCCTGCTTAGATGAAACGCAGAGTTTAAAACCAATGAGAGAGCCAGGCTCGGTGGCTCAGCCTGTAATCCTAGCACTTTGGGAGGCCAAGGCGAGTGGACTGTCTGAGTCCGTGGGTTCGAGACCAGCTCGGGCAACTTGGTAAGACCTTGTCTCGACAATCAATCAATAAATGACCAGGTATAGCAGTGCGTGCCTATAGTTCTGGCTACTCGGAAGGCTAAGGTGAAAGGATCACCGGAGCCCAGCAGGTCAACACTGGAGTGCCCGTGAGCGTGCCACTGCACTCCAGCCTGCGCGACAGAGTGAGACTCCAACTAAAAAAAAAAAAAAAATCCAATGAGAGAAAGCACTGTGTGGAGCTCACACTTATAATCCCGGCACTTTAGGAGGCTGAGGAGGGAGAATTGCTTGAGGTGAGGAGTTCAAGACCAGCCTGGGCAACACAGCAAGACCTCTGCAATAGAACAATTAGCCAAGCGTGGTGGTGAGTGCCTGTAGTGCCAGTTACTTGAGAGGCTGACACAGGAGGATCATTTGTGCCCAGGAGTTGGAGTCTGTAGTAAGCCATGCTCACGCCACCACACTCCAGTTTAGGCAACAGAGTGAAACCTTGATTCAAAATAACAAATAAAAATAAAAATTGTGTGGGGCTGCTCTATCCAATACAGTGGTCAAAAACCACATGTGGCTACTAATGGCTAAAACATAGCTACTAAGAAGTAATATATGCTATTAGTGTAAAATACACGCTGGATTTCAAAGATTTAATAAGAAAAAATGAATGTGAAATATCTCACTAATGCTTTATATTGGTAACATGTTAAAACATCATGTTTTACATGTTTTACATATGTTACATATTTAATGCAAGATAATATTAACATATTATTAAAATTAGTTTCAAAAATGTGGTTACTAGAACACTTTATTTTTTTATTTTTATTTATTTATTTTTTTTGAGTTGGAGTCTCACTCTGTCGCCCAGACTGGAGTGCAGTGGCCGCTCCCGGCCACCGCAGCCTCGAGCTGCTGGGCTCTGGCGATCCTTCCACCTCAGCCTTCCAAGTAGCTGGAACTACAGTTGTGCGATACCACACCCGGCTAATTTTTTATTTATCGTGGAGATAAGGTCTCGCCAAGTTGCCCTGGTGGGTCTCGAACCCACAGGCTCAGGCAATCCACTCATCTCAGCCTCCCAAAGCGTGGGATTACAGGCTGAGCCACCGAGCCTGGCTTAGAACACTTTAAATTATATACATGGCTGGCATTATGTTCCTCTTGGACACAATGGTCTGTAGTCTAAAGCAGCATTTCTAGAAGATACCAAAAGAGGGGGTAATACCTGTTCCAGAGGTCGTCATCTTCTCCACCCCAACCCCAGAAAGCATTAGGAAAGCCATTGATTTTCCGAAACTGCTCCACTGTTAAGCCGCTCACTCCGCCAAAGAACTCAGCATATGGAAGCCTAGGAGGAGATGCAGAGCATCAGCCATCTGTGCACCGCAGGGTGGCGTTTTCCTAGAACAGGCCATCTTTCTGTGGCCCTGAACAAATTCATGGGAATTTGTTTCTCATGTTGGCATGTATCAGCCTAAGTAGCAAAATTAATTTTCCCTCATTGATCACTAATCACAGCTTTATGAGACATAACGAATACACATACAACGCACCCATTTGAAAGTGTGCAATTCAATGGCTTTTAGTATATTCACTGAGTTGTGCAACCATGACCAAAATCAGTATTCGAACATTCATTGAACCCCTAAAAATCTTGTACCTATTAGCAGTCATCCCCCATGACCATTTCTCCTGCCAAGCCCCTCAGTCCTAAGCAACCACAAACCTACGTTCCAGAGGGATTTGCCTGTTCTGGACATTTCAGATAAAAGGAATTATACAATATATACACTTGGGTACCTGGCTTCTTTAACTAAGTGTTTTCAAGGTTCACCTATGTTTTGGCACACATCAGGACTTCATTCCTGTTGACCGCCAAGTAGTATTCCAATTGTATGAATAGACCACATTTTGGTCATCTATTTGATCAGTTGACGGACATCTGGGTTGCAGCTAATCAGATTTCTTCATCTTTGCATCTCTCACCATCCTTTTGGATTTAACCTCTTTATTAAGAGGAAATGATACTCACAGATACATATATTTATCCAATTTAGTTGCAAAATGCCTTGGCATCTGGCCACATCCGTAATAGTTACGATCACTTTCTGGTATATGATCCACATCGTGAAAAATCAGACAGTCCCAATCCAAGTCCTTCATTGCTTCTTGAAAACCAACGTTGAAAAGCATGGCTCGATTAAAGGGGTGGGTACCAACCTGAAAGAAGCAGAATTTTATTTTTAAAAGAATGTGCTACCTTTGCCCTGCCTAAAGAAGAATTTATCAAAATTGACTGGAAAAGATCACTGGGCTGTAACAAGGAGGTCCAGCACCTCACATCACAACTCACTCATAGTATGGCCTAGAAGTCAAATGACCTGACCCTGATTTAATAAAAGTGGGTAAAAGTTCCTCTCTGCCAAAGCTACTGAAGGCAGAATCCAACCAGAGAACAGCATTTAGAAGAGCTCCCAGCCCCATAGAGGTAAGAGAGAATAACAATATCATTTCCCTTTTGATCACTTGTCATACTGACCAAACTGTTAACTGTCCTATTTCATAAACCATGTCTAGTATGAAGAGAGATTTGTTTTGTCCTATTTGGAAGTTACAACTAAGACAACAGACACGGACCACACCAGGGACTCAGACCTATGATCAAAGAAGTCATTGGCTCATGAAGAGACCAGTTCACATCGCTAGCCTAACCAGTCTAAATGCTAGCATTGTCTTGCTAGTGCCAAAATGCTCAGCTTGAGATAGGCACAGAGCATGCCCGCCCCTGGTGGCACTGTGGTACTCAGCCCTTTTCTTCACTGTGGTATAAGGCAAGTCACACAAGGACCACTTAGGGCAACACCAGAAATGAGGCCCTAGGGTGTGCCTGCAGAGAGAAGGGGGGAGGGGACGCAAAAGGACTTCACACTGAGAACCAGGGTACTCAGGGTAATCCATAAACCGCTCATCACCCACAGCGCCTGTAGTTCAAGGGCTACGTGCTTTAAAAATGCCTACAGAAGTCAGGTCAGTGATGGAAATGTGTGAACTAGGCCAGGAAGAGAAAAACGACAGCAGGACAGTCATGCTCTGTCTAAAGGCAAATGGAAAATATTATGTAGGACCAAAAACAAAAGATGTATAGACTGAATTATGACATGGGTGTCCATCTGTGACCTCTATAGCTGGTTCAATCCCATTACTTTTTTTTTTTTTTGAGTTGGAGTCTCACTGTCACCCAGACTGGAGTGCAGTGGCCTCTCCCGGCCACCGCAGCCTTGACCTGCTGGGCTCCGGCGATCCTTCTGCCTCAGCCTTCCAAGTAGTTGGAACTACAGGCATGTGCTACCACACCCGGCTAATTTTTTTGATTTATTGTAGAGATGAGGTCTCACCAAGTTGCCCAGCCGGGTCTTGAACCCACGGGCTCAGGCAATCCACTCACCTCAGCTTCCCAAGGCACGGGATTACAGGCTGAGCCACCAAGCCCAGCTCAATCCCATTACTTTTAAGATTAAAACGAAACCCAACCCTGAGACTTAGAGAAATTGCAAATGTCCGGGGCCAAGTGGTTAATAGCAGATACAGGACAAGCAGCAAGGTTTCCTGGCTCCAAGGTCCGTACTCTGTGCTGGACCCTGACGCAGTTATCTCTAGGTGGATTTCCTGGGTATGGAGCCTGAAGACATCACCAGAACCGGGCACTGGCAAAACCTCCATACAAGAGGACTTTGTTCATGAACAAACAGTTCCCCCAGACTCAAGTGTGCCTGGTATTGGACAATGAGCATTGGAAACCAGGAGCACACAACTGCCCTCTGCTCCCTTTCCACCTCAGGGCAACTCAAGCCTAATGTTTCCGTTTTTTACTGACTCTCCACACCCGAGATGGATTGGCTCACAGCATTCTTAACTGCTGTCTCGGAAGAGAAAGAGGAAAGAAAAAGAGGATGGCTCACTTGTTCAACCACGTAGAACGCAAACTGCAGCCGCTGGCGCTGCAGCATGGGAATGAGGTGTCTGAGAAGGACGGGGAGGTGTTCGTGGCGGTTCCGGAAGGGGATGAGGATCGCCACCTGGAGGGGATCGCAGCAAAAGAAGTCACCAGTTAGTGCCCTCAACGCTCGTGTCACACAGCAGGACAACCCTGCGGAACCAACCCACAGGAGTTCTGAGAGGCCAGATGCCTTGTCCCCGGCTTCCTCTAAATAAAGACCTGTGTTGGCGAGTCAACCCCTAGAACTACACAGTCTTACTCACACAGGTGCCACACTTAGTAGCAGGACTCAGCAGGCCTGCTGCAGGAATTCATTCCAGACACAAGCCAGAGGAAACATGCATTCTAAGCTGAGACACAAATACATCCACAAATATACAATTAAAATGAGTTTCACACACAGTACTTTCTTTACAATATGAATTAACTTATATATATAGCTTAAATGCTGGTCATTAAACTGATTGGACATTGATCTGTTTCAGATGTGCCCTGATCACAGTGGAGTCACAAGCACCTAACATGGCTGGCACCGAAGAAGCTCTTTAATGAATACTTGATGAACCTGAGTCGGTGTCTTAAGCTTGATCCACACTACTGATGTCTCCTGACTAGAGTCATGCAAACAAACACTAAGCAAATCTCAGTGCCAAGCTATATACTCTTGCTTTTTATTCCACTGATCTTATAGTGATGGAGAAAGGCATGACTTTGTGGCAATGGCCTCTGTAAACGTGTCAGTGGACACCTAGCAGTCCCCGGCCCCCTTGCTTTGCTAATATTCCTGTTAGGAAGACCAAGGCTGTCATCAGAATCATGCAAATTTCCGTGGCTACGAAAGAGTTCTTGGGAAAACCAATCCTTGCAAAATATTTCTATCAAATGCAAACACTTTGCATGGGTGGCAGGGTGAAAATTATAAAATGTCATGGTTAGCCAATCCCATTGTGACTTGGGCTGATGGCAAACACCAGGTGGGCTTCCCAGTACTTGGAGTCTGACTCCACACCCTACCTTCCATCGAGGCATGCAATCAGAAGGCTTCCAGTGACCACCAAGCTTGATGGCTGGGTCTTTGGAGAAGATTTCATGAATGTAATCCATTCCGATTTCACTCATGTTGATGTCTATTGGGCCCTCTGAACAGAGAGAGGAAAAAAGGATTAAAGGGCCAGAAATCAATAGAGGCTTTCCTCTGTGTCCAGGACTTTATTCTCTGGGGCTTCTTCAGCTGACTGTTTTTTTTTTTTTTTTTTTTTAGTTGGAGTCTCACTCCGTCGCCCAGACTGGAGTGCAGTGGCCGCTTCCGGCCACTGCAGCCTCGACTTGCTGGGCTCCGGTGATCCTTCCGCCTCAGCCTTCCGAGTAGCCGGAAGTACAGGCGTGCGCTACCACGCCCGGCTAATTTTTTTGATTTATTGTAGAGATGAGGTTTCGCCTGCCCAGGCGGGTCTCAAACTCTCGGGCTCAGGCAATTCATTCACCTCAGCCTCCCAAGGGGTGGGATTACAGGCTGAGCCACCGAACCTGGCTATGTGATCTCAATTTTAAAATAAACACTATAATGACATATTCTTCTACTTGGAAAAAATCCTTGAAAGGAAATATTTGAAAATATAACAGATATCACCAGGTGATTTTTAATTAATTAATTATACTTTCCTCTCTTCCAACATTTTTTGAAAATTACATCTAAAAATTACCAACACCACTGAAGTATTTAAAGTAATTTAATGGCATTTTTTTCCCTCAAACTCCTTGGTATACATCACCTTTTGTCATGACCACATCTGACATTTAATGAATTAATCCTTTAACTTTGTTTTAAGTTTTTCATGGAAATCTGATAATTTGCCCATTTTCCCCATTACTTTAGTGATTACCAATTATTTTATTATGTGTGAAACTCTAGTTAGAATATATATGCTAAACTACACAAAGATTCCATATTTTGCAATGCATGATTAGAACCATCTAGCATTTAACTTTTACGTGGAAACTGGGAGGGGAGGCAAGAATTCTTTTCAGTGAATAAACAAAAAATAAATCTGAAGTCTTGCATGTAAGTAAATGGCTTAATTATAGTGAGCATATAAATAAGTTGAGTGATTTTAAATATCAGCAAAAGCACACAGAACTGCAAAATTATGAGTACAGAGAAATATACTAGACTATTTCGACTTTCCATACCCAATTGTTCACACTCTTGACTCTATAGTTTATTACTCTACCATGCCATTTCACAAATAATCTTGTTACAGACAATCTGGTTATTGAACATCTTCAACAAAGAACAATCTTGTTAATAGCTTCTCTGTGTCATTTCAAATCCATCTTATATCTGGAACCCAGCTCTCTCTTCTCTCTCTCTCTCTCTCTCTCTCTCTCTCTCTCTCTCTCTCTCTCTGTGTGTGTGTGTGTGTGTGTGTGTGTGTAAAACTTTCCTTCCTTCCTCAAACTGATGTTCACTACTCTGTCTACAAGCCATACTGTTTCACAAAAATACTTGCTTAGCTAGCAAAGCTTTCTCAAGTCTTTACTGTTATTTTCCTTAAAAAAAAAAAAAGAAAGAAGGGTTTGATCGACAGAGGATTTATTCCAACAGTCAATGTCTTTCTCACTCAGAAGTACATAGAGACCATTTTTATAGCATTTCTTGAACAACATTATTCTTTATATTAGACTGATGTGAAAAAATAAGAGTTTTCAAAGCATCTTCTACACATAAACTGAAATGCTACTTACTATCATCACTCTGATGTGTTTTCCACCCGAAATGAAAAGGTACATTTTAAAGTTTGCTCATAGAAGGAAAAGACCAATGTTCAGTATCAAAGGAGAACTTAAAATTTGATCTTTTAGATAATCCAAAAGACAAACTACAGTTCCACAAGGAATACTTCCCCAGATAAGTTTACTTACTGTCAAGAAAAATGGTGTATTTGAAGGAGAGGGTAATAGCAGGTGTGAGAGTGGAAACTGTGAGCTTGATTCTGTGTCAGGGGACCAACAGAAAGGTCCGCAGTTAGTACACAGCAGAGGCAATCAGTTTCAGAGAGTGGAAAAGAGAAACACAAAAGAAAACACTCTAATAAGTAGAAAGTTTCAAGATAGCCCAGTGCATGACACAACCAACACGTACTGCCAGGTCTATTATATTTGGAGTAAGAGCCCATGTTGCTGACATTCACAGGTGCTTCCTACTTTGCACTCTTTAGGCACTTTGAACATATGTGTTGCCTCACTGATCTTATTGCTTTGTTTCTGGTCACCTAGAAGTCAGGCGTGAGATTAGCTCTTCTCTGTACTATATTCTTAACACTTAGTTTTATATTATATGGTGTAATTCTTAAGATTTCTTTGTTTAAATTTGATTTTCTTTATTTTAAAGAACATAGGACTTGAAACTCGTAATTTACCCCTATTCTCCTTGAATAGGTTGGAGGAATGGGGTTAGAAATATCTGAGAAGAAAAGAAGATGACGTTAATTAAGACTACCAATCAGACTTTTGGTTACCTGAGTAATGGATACCTGGTGGAAATGATAGCCGAAATATTTAGGCAAAAAAAGGATTTTGGAGTCTTACTCCAGAGAGGATAAAGCAGATGACATGACAAAATTTAAGTAGGAATTTTAATTTTGTTATGTGGTATATATTGTAAAGTCTTGTCCATGGTCTTAGAAAAACTTCAGTAAAATATTTATTTTTATTGATTTATTTTGAAACTGGAATTGCTTTAAGAGCTGCATCCAAGTGCCAAGAGTCAAGCTGGGTGTTGGTAAGCACAGAGGCAGCCTTCAGGAACATTTAAAACCAACTTATAATAAATAAAATAGTTTCTCAGTGAGAATGACAGTTATATAAATATATAATCATGGATACCATTAGTAATATTTAAAGGTAACTAACATTTCATGAGTATTTCTTATTTATTAGGTATATGTTAAGAACTTTCTATACATTACTTCCATACAATAGGCCATTGTAGTGTTTTGTTACAGTAATGTCCTTCAGTGAATCACATAAACCTTTTTTCTAGTTCCTTGCAATCCTGACTCTGGCTTTGGCAGCATACTTACTTGAACACTATGATATCAGTCTATATGATGAAAATAGAGACTTCATAAGCACTTGGATATTGGATCTTACTTTCTTGGCATGCTGCTATTAATACAAGGTAAAAAAGTCTCGTCTAGCCTCCTTGAGGATGAAAGACACCAAGAAGAGTGAGGTCCAGCCAGCCTAGCTGAGTACCCATTCAATCCACCATTGGAAAGCAGCTGCTTGAATATCCCAGGCAAGACTAGCAGAATTTCATCTACAGAATTGCGAGAAATAATAAATTCATGGTGCTCCAAGTCATTAAGTTTTGAGGTGGTTTGTTACTCAGCAATAAAAACCAATACAGAAATGTGTATCAGAAATGGGATGCCCCCTTACAAAAACCTAAATCATGTAGTATTAGCATTGGAATGGTTACAAAGGAAAAAGATTGTTATTAGAGGTTGAAAAACACAGTGCGTAAACTGTTGTGGGAGGACAGAAAGATGATGGCCCATGTTTTGTAGTAGTGAAACAGTTGGCAAAATTGCCAGCTCTATGCAGAGGAAGATAGTGTTCTGGTAAAGCAGATGTTGAAAATGCCAGTTAACTTGCATGGCTCTATAGTAATAAATAATTGATACAATTCTAGAGAAAATACCATTATTGTCACTAATTTACAGGTGAGGAAATCAGGCTTAAGGAGGTAAATTTTCCCAAGGTCACTACAATACTATTTCTAATAGGGCAGATTTAGCTATATGTGTTTATGGAGTTCCATTATAGAGTCTATTCAACTGGGTATTTATTTACAATATTATGATGAAGCAGTTATATATGGTTAACATTTTGTGAATCATAAACCATAAAGATAGCATGGTGTCAAAATTTCAACATAAGTGTAAAGGTTTACTATTTCCAGATCTAGTAAAATTTTTTATGTTTTATGGTATATATTGCTTTTATTACTTTGTCTAGTTCTTATAATAAGTATATTTTTAAAAAAATCAATCCTGACATGTACAGGTCAAGAAGATTTAGTTTTGCATTGACTCATATTGTCTTACTTTGTCTCTATGCTTTCATTCAATTAACACAAAGTTACTCCGTCACCTGTAGTCTGAGTTATAGCCATAGCTACTTTTTAAAGATTATGTATTTGATGTATTTACTTATTATCATTCTTTTATTTGTAGACATGGGGTCTCGCTGTGTTACCCATGTTGGTCTTGAACTCCTAGGTCCAAGTGATCCTCCTCCATCGGCCACCCAAAGTGCTGGAATTGCAGATGTAGTTACCATGCGTGGCCTCAATAGATACTTAAGAGTCTTCCTTCTGCGCCGAGCTCGGTGGCTCAGCCTGTAATCCTGTGCTTTGGGAGGCTGAGGTTGAGTTGGATTGCTTGAGCCCGCGGGTTTGAGACCCGCGTGGGCAACTTGGCAAGACCTCATCTCTACAATAAAATCAAAAAAATTAGCCGGGCATGGTAGTGCACATCTGTAGTTCCAGCTACTTGGAAGGCTGAGGCAGAAGGATCCCTGGAGCGGCCACTGCACTCCAGTATGGGCGACAAGAGTGAGACTCCAACTCAAAAAAAAAAAAAAAGTCTTCCTTCTGTTCAAGTCTTTCTTCTCTAGTTCCTATTGAGTGTCTTAAGATGAACATCTGAAAATATCAAATTTATGCTAAAATCTTTTAATAGTTTCTCCTTGACCAAATTTATGCATTTTACTACAGTGTCTATCTAGCTGTTCTTCGTTTTCTCTCCCTCTCTTTTAAATAAGCTCTGCTTGTTTGCTAAATTGGTCTAATCAAAGTTCCTAGGACACATTTCCTCTTTCCATGCATATGCATATTGTGTTCTCTTTGACCTAGAATGCCTTTCCATATTCTTTATTGAACCTTATTACTCATAATTACACACCAGCATTCAAGAAATATATTAGAACACCACAATCACCTGCAATCAACCAGTTGTATCCTCCTGGACTACTGCTTTGAAATTATTACTATTGTCATACCCATGGTAATGGCAGATTCCCAAGAGATTCTAAATTTTGCTAAATGCCCAAGGGAGAAAAAAAATTCAATGTCTTCATAATGTTTAGTCTGTTGGCAGATCCTACAACATGATTTGTGAAGCAATTCGGAGGAAGAGAGTCAATTTTTATGAATAAAAAGTTTGCTTAAGATCTGTTGTGATTATACTACAACAAATATATGGCTGCAAATTAAAGTGTTCACCTTCCTAGTATTTGGCTGCTTAAAGCTACAAAGTCCAAGTTTTTTTTAATAGCATTGGTGAGATGCAGTCAGACATTATTAAAAGTTAATGTATATTAAATAAGTATAGCTTGTATATGGCAAGGTAGAATTAGTTAACAATACCAGAAAGAGTCATAGAGGAATTTCACTTTGCATTGTTCATAAATACAGTTCAATTTAAAAAGAAATTTATTAAAGATAAAATAGAAAGGGTTAATACACCTAAAACATTTCCACATTAAAGAGTAATTACTAAAATTTTCCAGAGATTTATCAGTTTTTTATACCAAAATATTAAATCAAAATGAATAAAATTAAATTTTAGAGTCTAGAGCTGCATCTTTCAGTTACCCTGATAATTTGAAATGACATTATTTTGTGGAATAAAACCATTTTTTACATACAAGACAATTTTGATAATAGATTTCTATTTCAACTGTTCATTTATTTTATATCAAAGCCGTGGTAATGAGAGAAGTCTAATGATAATGATAGTAATGAATTTGCCTGTTTAATTACTGTCACAGGTTTAAATTGAATTAAAATTAGTGAATATATTCTTTGCTATTTTTTAATGTCATTGTTGAAGAAAAAAGGGCAAGAAAGGGGGAAACAATAAGACAGAGGAGGGAGTCCCAGAAAGGGGAAGATAGTTAATTTAAAATATACCATAGCCAAATATTTCCTCCTAAGAGTCATGCTTTAAATGAAAGTAAGTTATTGGTGAACTTCTTGAGTCAGGTGCCGCAATCACTTGAACTTACTGAACTAGCATTTAAAATACTGATTGGTATTAATTAGTTCACAGTTCTATTGAAGAAAAAAAGTCATTGTGCTCCACGTAAAGACACGAACTCTGCATCTTACTGCCATACCCTTGGTGCTAGCACAATGATCAACTCGGAAGTGTGTGTGCTCAAAATATTTTGTGAATGAATGAATTATTTTTTCTGATATTGCATATAATATTCAGTCCAAATGAAAATGAATGACTATTTCTGTTCAAATACTTAGCAAAATTCAAGAACTGTTTATGCTACAAAATGACTGATAAATATTTACCTTCATTATTCACCAATAGAAGGCCTCGCTGCTTGTTTAAACATATACATACATGTATATGTGTGTGTACCCATGGCTTCATATTCAGAGAACTCTTTGTTATTCAGATCAGTTTGGCATATGTATACCTTTCCCATATTCTCATATTTATCTAATGCCCTCTTTCTCATTCTGCCTTTCTCTGCAAATAATCAAGAAACACCATCTAGAAAGAACATAAGAGATACCTGATAATTGCAATTTAGTATGCAGCTGGAAACACTACCTGAAAACTTGGATGCTTTTTTAGCATTAAACGTTTCTGAATTATTAACAGAAATGAAGAAAAGTCCACAAATAATAAGTGTGTATCTTGGTTAATTTTGACCCAGCAAACAAACAAACAAACCAAACATGTGACCAGCACCCATATGCAGAAACAGAACATTACCAGAATCCCAGGGCTCTCCTCATGCCCAACTCATACCCAAGAGTCACATCTATCTTGAGTAGTTAAGGTCGAATTGGAATTTTATGTTAACAGAATCATACAGTGTGTGTATTTGGTTTATTGGGCTCAACATTACATTTGTGAGATTTGTCCATATGTCACATATAAGCTGCAACTTTTCACTTTCATTATTATATGATATTCCATTAGATAATATGTAATACAACTTATCTATCTATCTAGCACTGATAAATACTTGGTTTTTAATTTTATCCATACTGAAAATAGTGCTTATATATGCAATTATTCATGTTTTATGGGTGCTTTATTTTTGTTGGTTTTTTTTTTTTTTTTTTTTACTTTTACAAATAGTTGCTTATGTTCTTTTAAGTCTTTTGGAGAACATATACCTGCATGTCTTTGGGACAGGAGTTGTTTGTTCACAAAATGTATGCATAATCATTTTGAGTAGGTTTAGCCAAAAGTTTTCCAAAATGATTTTCTCAAACTACACACCCACCAATAGTGGGGGGGAGGGTTTATGTTACTGCAGAATTTGGATATTTGTCATAAACTCTAATCTTGATCTTTAAATCTGCCCAGCCATAAGTATTTCCTTCTCCCCCAGTGAAAAATTAGTATTGTGCAAATGGACAGATGTTCAGAAAAGAGAAATACTTTAAATTCCACAAAACTGCAAATTTTTAAATAGAAATATTTGCTCTGAAATCGTTCAACTGCCTTTTAATTTTAGCTATTTGATTAAAACAGACCAGATCTAATTAATTATTCAAAACATTAACAAAATGATTATCTTAATTACTTCTATTATTTCTTTTCGATGAAGTCTCACACACATACACATTTTTATCTAGATCCTGCGTGCTCACCAAGTAAATAAGAGTCATTTTTAGTGTTCTCCTGAAAGCCCCCGCAAGAGAAAAAAAATACATATTCATAAACAAACAAAATTAGAAGTCAGTGTTCAGAAAAAGGAGTGCTTGAAAAACACCATGATTTTAAGCTTTACAGAACATATCATTGTACTCAGTGTAGGAGGTGAAGACAAGAGGCAATTTATTCTGCAGCTGGTTTCAAAATAAACACAGCAAAGAAAGATAAGGAGTGAAAGAGGGATAAATCCGCCGGTAGCAAACTTGATGGACAGACAGGCTGCCATTAACAATGCTGTTGCCTTTGTAAGTACAGAGTGATGTGGAGATACCCTGGCATTTATACTGTAGACATGGTCCTTAAAGATTTTACACCTCCAATTCCTTAGAATTATCAGCTATCTCCAGCCTGTCAGTCATCCGAGCAATCTTAGATTTTTAGCTCGCAGGCCAGGCAGATTATTGACAAAGCAATCCAGGGTGATATAACACACCCTGACAAACAACAGTGAGGGGATTGTGTTTACCACTTTCGCTGCACCAATTCAGCTAAATTAATTCTTAACACTGAAAGTAAACTTTCTCTTGATAACCATTCACTCCCTACCAATGTTGTTTCGCTACACAGCACTAGCTCAAGTGGAGGTGTAATAGAGCCCTGATGCAAGTAATTTAATCTGGTAGGGACTAATAGAAGGAAAGAAGGTATCTGTCTCCACAGCAAGAGGGCTAATGAGGGCATCTGTAACTAAAAATCTCTGTGTTACAATAGAGCTAAGGATTTGACTTAAGTACACAAAAGTAGGAGATTTCTAAATTAGGTCTGCCACTCTGTCCTTAAATCACCCATGAATCTATAGAAATTGAGCACACACAATGCCTAGATTAAGTTCCAAAGTGTAAAACTCAAAGGTAAAATAACAACCACAAAACAATATGCAAGCAAACAAAAAAGATTCAATACAATTTTATCTTAAGCAGCTTTGAAAAAATTAAACTTTTATCCATAGACACTTTTAGCATTTGAGTAACCAACTCTTAAAGCTGAAGTAAGGGGAGTATGGAGGGGGAAAAAAATAATTTTTGAAGGCAAAACATTGACACACCCTTAATTTTAGCTGTTGTTTCAGGCAGTGCTTACGTTTGGAGCTAATTCTTTGGACTATGTTAATTTTTAAAAGTATGTTACATATTAAACCACTTACAGCACATAAGTGCCATGTATAATTGTGATGTTAAAATCATTTCTCTGGTCTCAATAGTTAGAATTTTTAAAGTTAATTGTAATAGCAGTAAACTAAAACTCACATGCTTTTCATGGAGAATTCTACTGCTGTCATAATTATATGAAAGTATGTCTTTAAATGATTTTGAAATATCTTGAGATGTATATTTATTTACAGAACCGCCTCAATTTTAGAAAGTTAACATAAACATTGGCTTTCTTTGAATCTATTACTTGAGAATAACTTTTATAAGTTGTGAATTTTTATAAAATATATGAATATATTTGGTTAAAATTCATATTTTATATATAATCCAGCACAATGTCAATTAAGTTTTATAGTTGGCTAAAAATCAAGGGAATTAAAAATACAAAAATCAAAGAAATCAAGTGACTTACTAAAATTTGATCACTTCAGATTTATCTTACCTTTTTTGGCATTATTGGTGACATCTAGGATTTTTGTGTGTGTATTTATTTTAGATCTGATTTCTGTTTTCCCTTTAAGTCCAACTTGGACAACAACCCCACATATTAAATAACCTTTGATACTGTGACCTTGCTGTTCTTTCTCATAAGCATCAAGTTTATTACCACATCAAAGCTCATGTTTCTGCTGCTGCCATCCCCAGATCTTTATGATTAGGTTTTTCACGGGAAGAAACTGGAATGTCACATTCTCCAAGATGTCTTTACTTGTACCCTAATTAAAATACTACCTTTTATTTATATACTGTCCCCTTACTCTGCTTTATTTTCTTCACACACACACATCACTACTCAAAGTTATACCATTTTTTGTGTGTTTCTTGTTGATCACCTATTTCCTACACTAAAATATAAGGCCCATGATGACTGAGTCTTTGTCTTGTCCTTGGAGTATGTCTATCACTGAGTGTGTGTCAGCAAAACTGTTGAAAGAATAAGGGACTGATTCTGGTAATGTTAGTGAGAATGCACATGAGATAAATGGTAAGAAAATTGGGATTGCATATTCAACATGATTACTAGATTGTAAAAAACAAGAGAGAGAAGAGTCAAGATTACTATGTGTTTTCCATTATGGTTACTTAGAAAAGTAGGTAAAACTGTATATATAACTTGCTTAGTGAAAATATGACAAATTTACCTTCGGCCATATGGTGAGGCACCAAAGAGACATCCATAGATACATAGCCTTAGACAGAAAGGAATTAGAAGTTATTCTCAACTAGGGGTAATTTTGGCCCCCAGGGGACATTTGGCAGTAGCTGAAGACAGTTTTTGTTCCTGCAACTGGGGATTGCTACTGGCATCTGGTGGGTGAAGGCTAGAGATATTGCTAAATATGTAACACACATGACCACTCCCCACAGCAAAGATTTGTCCAGCTCCAAATGCCAATAACGCTGATATTGAGAAGCTGAGTTAGAAATACAGATGGATGAGAAATTTCTAGATCTCTATGTAGAGATGAAATGAGGTCAGATAAACAATCCAAAAGATGACTATAAGTAGACAATAGTGCTAACTGACATTTATCTAGTACTCCTGTGTATCAGCCATAGTTCTAGTCATTTTACTTATATTACCTCATCTAATTCATAAAACAGCCATGTGGCATAAAGATCATTATCACTTTTACAGATACAAAATTAAAGTTCATATAGTGAAACAACTTACTCAAAATCATAAAGTCAGAAAATAGTAAAGCTAAGACTTATAGCCAAAGAGTTTGACTCCATATTTTTTTAAAAAGAAGTTTTGCAAATTATTTTACAGCAAATTTTTTAATGACAGCAAAACAGATATAAAGAACTAGATAAAAGTTCAGAAAACTTATTAGGACAAACTGAAATTTAAGAGGTCCCACCCAAAGTATTTCTAAAAGCAGCTATCCTGTGGTGTCAGATACTGAAGAGAGCAAAGGAAATGTCATTGGATTGGTACTGATGACTTTTTGGAGAACAATATCCATCAAGGGCAGGTAGTGATTGCCACAGAAGATTTAGTGGAAGTGTGTACCATTCCGAAGAAAAATGAAATGTACTGCAGTTTAAGAGAGGATCAGGAATTAGGAAAAGATGCTTTGAGCTCAGGAATCTAAGTATTGGGAAGCAAAAAATAAGATCAATTGTCAAATGTTTTAGAATAAAATGTGACCTTTGAGAGTGCAGAAAACTTGAAACAATTCTATGGAGAATGTATTTAGAGTCAACACAAAGTACATTTTTAAAATGTGAGTGGACAGTTTAGAGCCCAGATAAAATATAAAAGCGTGAATTTGTACAAATACAAAACATCAACTTTTCTTTCCTTTTTCTAGAAAGATGTAATTGATAGTGGGTACTACCTGAGACTGGGCTTGACATGAAGTATGATAAAGTGTAATTGGCATAGGAACATCTTGACTGGATCCAATTTCATTGTTGAAATGACCGGTTGTAGAATGAGATGATGAGAGAATAGTCTAGAGGAGATGACTGGTTCTGGGAGTTGTTTTGTTAAATAAGAATGAGTTTAAGCATTCTAAGAGATGACAAATGGATGGAACTGCAGCTTTAAAAAACTTGGTTTTCATAACTTTTCCACCCCAGAGCTAGCTACTATCTGTGAAGGATCTTGATGTGCTAGGATCACAGTCATTAAACCCATTAAAATTATAGCAAAGTTTCCTTTATGAAACTTACAGATATGAGAACAGTTTAACATTTTGAGCTAGATCCCTGCTAATTGAAGGGTTGTTCTCTGATAAGCAGCATTCTTATCACCGGGGCAAGCACCACTTGTTACAAATGCAGAATCTCAGACCCCACCCCAGGTCTGCTGAGTCAGTATGGGCTTTTAACAAATTCTCCTGTGATTTGTACACCCATGACATTTTGATAAGCACTTGTCTAGATGACTGACTTTTCATTTTGTTTTTCTTCTGTTTTGCTCTAAGTCATGGATATACTTCTTGTGAAATATTGTGTGAACCTTCAAGAGTCTAGTCAAATTGGGGATAGGTGCATGGGTAGCACTACATATTCTCCCCTCTACACTGCCCTCTGAGAAGCTTCTAGTGTCCTGCAGAAAACAGTTTGCAAACTACTGACCAAAGCTGTTTTAAGATCCTTACTTATAGACTCGTATGTTGCCGTCTGTGACACCACACTTCTTGGGTAACACTGGCTTGGCTATACAGAGTGCTAAGTTTCCTTCATTCTTGACTACAGTTTATAATTTATTTACTATTAATAAATCAGTTTCTTTTTCCTAATATAAAAGAGCTATTTTCTGCATAAAGTGATATGCACATTTTTAAAAACTGAACTCAAGACTTTATTTGTATTTCCCCAGTTAGTCCTTAATGATTAAAGTTCTCTTTATCTTCCAGATCAAATCTAGGGTACCACCTTGCATTGAGTTATCATGGCTCCCCAGGCTCCACTGACCTGTGAAATGTTAACAGGCTTTCCTTGTTTTTCATGATCTTGACAGTTTTGAGGAGTACTGACTGGGTATCCTGTAGAACTGCCATCCAATCTGTGTTTATCTGATGTTTTTCTCAGACTAGTCTGGGGCAATACATTTTTGGAACAAATACAAGAGAGGAGACGATCCCTTCTCATCATACCATCTCAGAGGAGTCATGATAGCCACACAGCTTCACTAATAATGTTAACCTTCATCAAGTGGATAAGGTAGTGTTTAGTATTGTTTACCAAGTTTCCCCACTGGTAAGGAATGTCTTTCTTTATCCTATAATTTGGGAATGAGTCACTACATCTCAAAGGTGAGAACATTAAGCTCCACTTCCTTGAAAGTAGACTATCATATATGTAAGTTATTAATTTGGTTTCTCACAACAGTTCCATACTGGGCACTGAACTCCATAGTTGAAAGGTGAACTCTTGAATGTTGGGACCTTCCTTCAATCTCTACACCCCAGGCATTAAGCAAAATGCTGGAATGCAGTACACAGCTTATAACTGCTTTCTAAGTATAAAGTTATTTTTAAAAATAAAGTAGAGGGGTCATAGATCATACAGCCTTCCCATTTCCAAAAGATTAATTATTCTCGGGTGGTAAACTAAAAAGGCTCATTGTGTGCCAGAATTTTTAGAGTCTATACTAAACATATTGACCAAATGATTCCATTAAATCCTCAAAAATTGTCTAAGTTAGCTTCTTTACTAGATTCTATAGTTTTATATTTAATGTTTTATAAAATGTACAACATGGGAAAGTTGATCTAACAATCTGTTACATAAACTAAAAATCTAAAATACAGGGGTGCCAAAAAATGTATACACATTCTAAGTATGACATTCGCTCAAAAGATGGTGTTAATCAAATGAATACTAACATAACCATGTGACAGTCAGGACAGTCAAAGAAAATGGCAGAAGTATGGTCGAGCTTATGTCATACTACACATTACTACTGTAATTCAACTTTGAAAAATAATACATAGATAAAATCCCTTTAAATGTGTATACATTTTTGGCACTCCCAGTATATGTCAAATTATTTAATATAAATAAATACAGTAGGTTGATATTAGTTTTACCACAATAATGCTTTTAACTATACCTGTATTATGTCTAAATTCTTATCTATATATACAGAGAAATTGATAAAATTAAATATATAGAGATCTATATGAGTACAATTAACTTTTTAAATAGTTTATTGCCAGTGATCTAGTCTTAAATATAATGATAATTAATTTAACTTATAGACTAGATAAGAGGTTATTAAAATATACTTTAATGATGATAAATTTTGAAAATCTAACCAATATTTTCCTTAAATTGACTAGATTTTGAAAAATAGAATCATAGTGTGTATGTGTGTATATATATATACACATAGACATATAGTAATATAAACAATGACTTTTTATTCATTAGTATGATGTATGCAAATATTTACACACATATATTCATATAAACTTTTGTACAAATAAAGTTGAAAGATGTGATATCTTTATGATACAGTAGAATTAAAAACAAACAAACAAACAAAAAACCTTTGTATGTGGCACAAGGTTAATCTTGGTGAAAGTTTTCTATTATTTCTGACCTGCAACTAATTTTCTAGCATGATTAGGAACAATGAAAAATGCTATCAACACCTTTAAAGTGATATATTTTTAAATCGATCACCAATCCTCACAGAAAAGGAAACGGGCTGTATTGTAACAATGATAATCTGTATGTTTAATTATTTATAAGGATACAACGGCCGAGCTCCTAAAAATCTTTCCATAAAAATTTCTCAATATAAATCTCTGTGATATACAACAATGCTACTCCATCCTGTTTCCAGCCGTGCAGTGTAAACCCTTTCATTAGTACACGCCTGCACTTAAACGGATGGCTTTAACAAAGGGATGCATCACTTCATAATGACTTTTAGAGTTCAGAAATGACTGTAGCAAAACAATAAATACCCCATCTTATTAAGATACGTCAGTTATGGCAGGACTGAGCTGTTTTATATTTGGTTTTCCCACAACACATTTCAGTTCAGGCAGAAACCCAGGGATGCACTCCAGAGAAACACATAATGAGGTCAGATGGAAAATCTTGTCTTGTTTCAGATATGAATTCAATCCATCCTTTCTTTCATGTGAGACAATATTCACAGAAGGAACTGCTACTGACATGTTTTAACTTCACTGACACTGAAAATCTTTTCTCCTCGGTTGGTGCTTTTAGTCTTCACCTAAAAAAAAAAAAAAAGACTACAAGGAATAATATTAGAGATGGCCACAAATATTTTTAAAAATCTGGTTATATCTGTTTATTTATTTTTTTGACTATATTCACTACACAATAGTCTTTGTGTCAGCTAATTTTTGCATTTTAAAATGTGAATAATGTAAATCAGTGCTAGTTCAGGCCATTTTTTTTGTTGTTGTACTGTGTCTTTCGAAGTCTAGAGTCTTGTAAATTGGTCAGGAGAAGCAGAAGATATAATGGTGTGGAAAGGAATAAAGAATAAAATAATAATGGTTTTATATTTTCAAAACCACAACCTTGGCATTTAGCTGTCACAAGGAGCTTCTTCACTTTAAAACCAGCCCCTAGATGCACGCTGTGTGATTGTGTGAAGTCAGAGCAATGTGTCAAGACCTAGTTTTCTGGTCTTTCATGTAACTATTTGAAAAAGAGCTAAAGAAATAACTTAGCACTGTTTGAATTAAAATTACTTGCACTAAATTTTTTATTAGTCACTTTTTGCATATTAAATACAATTTTGTTTTTAATAACAAGTTAAACTAGAGCAACCTAAGTCCAGTAATTGAGTTGCCCATAAGAAAACAGAGGAGACACCTGATGCAAATAGTCTTTGTTAGAAATGACAAAGCATGCTATGGAAAGATACTTTTAAAGATTAAAAATATTAATGTTTCTTTGAATATATGTCCTATGGCTCAGAAGAGATCTGTGTATGAGGCTTCTGTCCTGCTTAAAAAAAATAGTACCTAATCATAGATTTCCCTTGTGGTATTCCTACCTCATTCGGCTTCGCTGTGTCTTCCTTGCTTTATGAGAACCAGGTTCACAGGGACAGAATAAAAATAAACAAAAGCTTATATATCAGCATGGTTCCCACATTTCTGCACTGAGCCTTGGAGTCCTAATTTAGCCTTCAGGAGGCCTCTTTTCTAGTCTAACGTCAGGGAGTCCATCACTACCCTCTTGAAGATTTTGCTTCCTCATTTGTAAAAAAGAGGGCAAAACTATGCTTTCTGAAGTTCTTTCTAGAATTAAGACTCTTATTTTTGATTTAGAAAGCATCCTAACTCTAATGATAGAGGTTGTTTGTGAATGGAAAAGTAAACTAGAAATCATTTTTCCTGAACTCTATTCTGTGTGTGCAAGTATTGGTGGTGATTTTCCTAATCTCTATTAAAAACAAGTACTAGATCTATGTTAAAGACAAGTGCTATAGCTTGAATGTTCCTGCCAATTCTCACCTTTATGAAATGTAATTGCCACTGTAGCAGTATTGGGAGGTGGGGCCTTTGTGAGGCGATTAAGGCTCTACTGTCTTGAATGAATTAATGCTGTTATCACTGTAGTTAGGGTGGCTATCGCAGAAGTGGGGTCCTGATATATTTGGCCCTGTTTCTCTCCTTCTGTCTCGTGCACTTGCTTCTCCTTCCACCATGCTGTGAGGCTATTGTCAGAGATGCCTGATTCATGCCTTTGGACTTCAGCTTCCAGAACTGTGAGCCAAATAAATCTTTTAAAAAATATAAATTACTAAGTCTATGATATTTTGTTACAACAGCAGAAAATGGACTAAGACAACGAGATTTACTATCTCCTGAACAATATGCCTCAAGTTCTATAGAGAATGTTGCAAATCTATTCAAGTAACCATCAATTCCTAATATCATTCCAAATATAATTTTGAGGAAATAAGTTTTGTCTAAGACTCATAGAGAATGTTTCTGACCAAATGATTAATTCTAATACTGGAGTATGATGAGCAGTTTTGAATCTGTCTACCTTCATAGAGACCCAGAGTCAGAATACAAATATAACCAATAATGAGGAATGAATGCAAGATTCTAGTGGTGTTTAGTAAGAAATCTAGTTTTTAAGATATATGTATATCTAGTATTTTTAACTTAATGGGGTACCAGATGTAAAATTTGCCAACACAGGACTTGGCATTAAGTAGATGCTCAAGAGACATGTAATGAATGAATAAACGTAGAATATAATAAATAATATATTAATAAATAGAAAACTAGGATAAAAGTAAGGATACTACTGTAGAAACAGGGCACTTCTGTTATCTAAGATGTAATCACAAAACTTTCAAGTTAAGTTGTAATACATTTTTACAGTACTGAATTATATTTTTGAGTCTGTTATTGTTAAATTTATAGTATGAGAATAATAAATTACTCATATTACGGTTCACAGAATTATAAAATATGCCTGTTTGTTTTTAAATTTAAAAGGTACTATTTTCTTTATAAAAACCCAAATAGTTCAGAAAGTCATAAAGCAAAAATTTACATCCACTTGACACCATAATTGCCCCTGGCTCACTGCCTAGAAGTTTCTCCTGTATTCATGAAGAATTGTTTTATATGTATACAAGCATTTTTTGTGTTTATTAAATTATATTACTTTAATTTTATTGTGGTAAAATATATACAACATAAAATTTGGTTTTTAATTATTTTCAGTGTACAATTCACTGGCATTAAATACATTCACAATGTTGTGCAACCTCTGCCTCTATTTTTAAACCTTTCATCATCTTGAACAGAAACTCTGTGCCCATTAAGCAGCAATTCACTCTTCTCTACCCCCAACCCGTGGTAACTTCTCATTTACTTTCCATGTCAATGAATGTGCCTTCTGTAGATAGTCTATGTAAGTACGGTTATACAGTATCTGTCTTTTTGTGTCTGGCTTATTTCATTTGCCACGTTTTCAATGCTCAGCTGTATTGTAGCACATATTTTTAAAAGTCATTTTTTTATGCCTGAACAGTATTCCATTATATGTATACAGTACATTCGCTTATCCATCATCACTTGATGAACACTTTTTGGCTTTAGTGAATACTGCTGCAGTGAACATCAGCATAAAAGTATCTGCTTGCCTCTCCATTTTCAGTTCTCTAGGATACTTACCTAAAAGTGGAATTGCTTGATTATATGGTGATTATGTTTAACATTTCAAGGAACTGCCAAATTGTTTTCCACAGCAGCTGTATCGTTTTACATATCTACCAGTAATGTACGAGAGTGACAATTTCTCCACATCTCCACCAGCATTTGTTATTTTTGATATTTTAAACGTATAGTCATCCTCAGAGGTATAAAAGTGGTATTTCATGTCATTTTGACCTGCATTTCCCTAACGACTAATGATGTTGAGCATATTTTCACATCCTAATTGGCCACTCATATGTATATTTTTGGAGAAATATCTATGAAAGCTCTTCGCCCATTTAAAAATATTTTTGCATTATTAAGTTGTAGGGCTTCTTTATACAATTTAGGTATTAACCCTTATCAAATATATAATTTGCAAATATTTTCTCTCATTCTGTAAATTGTTTTTTCATTTTCTTTATAATTTTTTGGTGCACAAAAGCTCCTAATTTAGATGAAATTCAGTTTATGTATTTCTTTATTGTTCACACTTTTTGGAGTCATTTCTAAGAATCCATTGTCAAATCCAGAGTCATGAACATTTGCCCATGTGATTTTCTCCGTTTTATTTTTTTAGCTCTCATGTTTAAGTCACGAATCCATATTGAGTTAATTATGTATATACTATGAGATAGGGATCTAACTTTATTATTTTGTATGTGAAAATTCAGTTGTCCTAGCACAAATTGTCAAAGAGACTTTTCTCCTATGGAATTGGCTTAGTACCTTTGTCATAAGTCAATTGGTCATAGATCTATGGTCTATTTATGAAATCTTAATTCTATTCCTTTGGTCTATATGTTTCTTGTTCCCTTGGTCTATATGCCAGTACCTCGGTGTTTTTTATTTTTGTAGATTTGTAGCAAATTTTGAAATTGGAAAGTATAAGTCCTCCAATTTTTTTTTTTCCACAAGACTGTGTCTTTTTGAACACCTTGAAACTTTATCTGAATTTAATGATAAGACTTTTTAATTCTGCAAAGAAGGCTGTTACCATTTTTTTCAGATTTATTAATTGATTGACAAAAGTTGTATATATTCAAGACATATAATGTGATATTTTGATACGTGTATACATTGTGAAATGATTATGACAATCAAGCTAATTAATATATTTGTCACCTCATACAGTTACTGTCTTTTGGTGTGGTGGGATACTTAAGATTTCTTCTCTTAGCAAACTTCAAGTGTGTCATACATTATTATTAACTATAGTTACCATACTATACACTAGATCTCTAGAATTAATCATCTTATAACTGAAAGTTTGTATCCTTCAGCAAATGTCTCTTCATTTTCTCACCCCTCAATTCCTTGTAATCACCCTTCTAGTCTGTTTCTGATTTGACTTTTTTTAGATTCTACATATAAGTGAGATCAGACGCTATTTGTCTTTCTGCTCTTGTGTTATTTCACTTACCATAATGTCCACCAGTTTCATCCATGTTGCAAATGACAAAATTTCTTTACTTTTAAGGTTAAATAATGTTTCATTGTGTGTATATCACATTATTTTTATTCATCAATCCATCAACAGACACTTAGGTTGTTTTTATATTCTATAATACTGCAATGTACATGAGCGTGTAGGCATGTTTTCAAGATACTGATTTTATTTGTTTATATATATGTACCCAGATGTGCAATTGCTCTATCATACATTAGTTCTACTTTTAATTTTTTGAGGAACCTCGATGCTGTTTTCCATAATGGCTGTAAGTAATTTACATTCCCACCAACAGTATGCAAAAGTTCTCCTTTTTCACATATTCTTGCCAACACTTGTAATCTTTTCACTTTTGATAAATAGCCATTCTAATAGCTGTGAGGTGATATCTTACTATAGTTTTAATTTGTATTTCTTTGATCACTAGTGATATTAAGCACCTTTTTATACACCTTTTGGCAATTTGTATGTCTTCTTTGGAAAAAATGTCTATTTAGGTCGTTTGCTCAGTATTCAATCTCTTTTTTTTTTGCTATTAATTGTGTAAGTTTATGTACTTTATATATTAACCCCTTAACAGATATATGGTTTGAAAATGTTTCTCTCATTCTGCACGTTGCCTTTTCATTTTGCTGTTTCCTTTGCTGTGTACAAACTTGAACTTAGTATAATTCTACTTGTTTATTTTTGCTTTTGTTGGCTATGCTTTTAGTGTTACATCAAAAAAATTAATATCAAGACCAATGACAATGATGTTTTCCCCTATATTTTCTTCTATAAGCTTTACTGCATCAGATCTTATGATAAAACTTCAGTCCATTTTGAGTTGTTTTATGTATATGGCATGTGATAAGAATCCAATTAATTTTTTTTTCCACTTTGACTATCCAGTTTTTCCAACACTATCTATTAAAGACATTATGCTTTTATCATTATGCATATGTGGAATCTTTGTCAAATATTAGTTGACTTTGTATGTGTGAGTTTATTTCTGTACTTTCTAGGCTGTTCTATTGGTTGATGTGTCTGTTTTTTACCAGTTCAACGCTGCTTTGATTACTATAGTTTTATACTATAATTTTGTAATCAGAAAGTATAATGCCTCCAGCTTTGTTTTTCATGCTCATGGTTGCTTTAGCTATTTGGGGCCTTTTGTGGTTCCACACAAATTTTAGGATTTTTTTTTTATTTCTATGAAAATTGTCATTGGCATTTTGATAGGATTGCACAGAATCTGTAAATGACTTTGGGTAGTATAAACATTTTGACAGTGTTAATTCTTCTGATTCATGAATACAGAATATCTTTCCCTGTATTTTTTGTTTTCTTTAATTTCTTTCATCAATGCTTTATATTCTCCAGTATACAAATCTATCACATTCTGGGGTAAATTTATTTCTAGGTATTTTATTATTGCTGATGCTATAGCAAATGGCATTGTTTTCTTATTTCCTTTTCTTAATAATTCATTAGTGTATAAAAACACAAGTGATTTTTGTATGTTTATTTGTACTCTGCACTTTTACTAAATACATTTATTATTTCCAATCATTTTTGTGAAGTCTTTGGAATTTTCTGTATATAAGATCGTATAATCTGTAAACAGAAACTTCTTTTTTAAGTTGCCTATTTTTCTTGTTCTTGTCTAATTGTTCTAGCTAGGATTTCTAGCATCGTGTTGAGTTAAGGTGGTGAGAGTATTTTTTCTTGTTTCTGATTTTAGAGGAAAATCTTTCAAAGTTTAGTGTTAGGTTGTATTGAGGTACATTTCTTCTATACCTAATTTTTGAGTTTTCATCATTAAAAAATGTTGACTTTTATTAAATGCTTTTTCTACATCTATTGAGATGAGCAGATAATTTTTGTTCTTCACTCTGTTAAGGAAGCTGGAAGTTTGATAGGAATTCCATTGAATCTATAGATTTCTTTGGATAGTGTTGACATCTTAACAACATTGTTTTCTAATCCTAGAACATGGATGTCTTCTCATTTATTTAAGTCTCCTTTAATTTGTTTCACTAATGTTTTTGAAGTGCCCCGTGTACAAGTCTTACCTCCTTGGTTAAATTTATGCCTAGGCATTTTAATCTCTCAGATCTATTTTAATGAGATTGCTTTCTTAATTTTCATTTTGGATGCTCTTTGATGGTGGATAGAAATACAAATAATTTTTGTTGTTGAGCTTAAAACTTGCAACATTGCTGAATTTGTTTATTAATTTTAGTAGCTTTCTTGTTGATTCTTTTCTCCTCCTATAGATAGAATATTGCCATATGCAAATAAGATAATTTTACTTCTTTTTCAATTTTTATGACTTTTATTTATTTTTCTGGACTAAATTTTTTGGATGAAAATTACAGTGCAATATTGAAGAGCAGTCATAAAAACAAGCATAATTTTCTTATTCCTGATCTTAAGGGGAAAGCCCTCATTCTTTTATTATTGAGTATTACTCTTTCTGTGGGTTTCTTATAAATTCCTTCTATCATATTGAGAAAATGTTATTCCATTCTTAGTTTCTTAAGCATGTTTTTAATCATGAAACTATATTGAGTTTGTCACATGCTTATTTCTGTATCAATTGAGATTATCATTTTTTCCTTGTTCTATTAATGTGGTATATTAGATTCATTTACTTTTTTATGTTGAGCTATCCTTACATTCCTTGAAGAAATCTCATTTGGTCATGAGATTTAGTCTTTAAAGTGTATTCATTCAACACACTTTTGGAATTTGCTAGTATTTTGATAAGCATTTTTGCATCATAATCTTAAAGATTATTTTTCTGTAAATTTATTTTCTTCTGATGTCTTTATCTGGTTTTGGTATCAGGCTAACACCGACATGATAGATTGAGTGAAGAAGTGTTTTCTACTCTTTCATTTGTTTGAAGAAAAGCCATTTGATACTGGACTTCTTTTTGGTGAGACTTTTTTTTTTTTGGATTACTGATTTAATCACTTTATTTCTTTTTGCCTTTCTTTCTTTTCTTTTCTTTTTTTTTTTTTTAGTTGGATTCTCACTCTGTCGCCCAGACTGTGGCCGCTCCCGGCCTCCGCAGCCTCGACCTGCTGGGCTCCGGCGATCCTTCCGCCTCAGCCTTCCAAGTAGCTGGAACTACAGGGGTGCGCTACCATGCCCAGCTGATTTTTGGTTTATTGTAGAGGTGAGGTCTCGCCAAGTTGCCCAGGCGGGTCTCGAACCCGCGGGCTCAGGCAATCCACTCAACTCAGCCTCCCAAAGTGCGGGATTACAGGCTGAGCCACCGAGCCCGGCTTCACTTTATTTCTTAAAGGTCTATTGAGATTTCCTGCTTCTTGAGTCAGCTTAAGCAGTTTGTGTGTTTTTAGAAATTTGGTCTGGGCTCAGTAGCTCAGTCTGTAATTCCAGCACTTAGAGAGGCTGAGGCGAGTGGATTGCCTGAGCCCGCAGATTCAAGACCCACTCCCGGGCAATTTGGCGAGACCTTGTCTCTACAATAAGTCAAAAAGTTAGCCAGGCATGGTAGCACGCACCTGTAGTTCTGGCTACTTGGAAGACTGAGGCAGAAGGATAGCTGGAGTACAGCAGGTTGAGGCTGCGGTGGCTGGGAGCGTGCCAATGTGCTCCAGTCTGGGCGACAGAGTGAGACTCCAACTCAATAATAATAATAATAATAATAATAGTAAAGAAATTTGACTATTTCATCTTGGTTCTCTAATTTATTGGCATATCATCATCTATAGTATTTTCTTATATTTTTTTTGTTTTTATAATGTAAAGTTGGTAGTAATGTCCCCAGTTTCACTTTTGGTTTTAGTTATTTTTTATCTTCTTACTTTTTTCCTTTATCAATCTAGTTAATGTTTGTCAATATTTTTCCCCCAAAGGGACATTTTTTTATTTAATTGACTTTATATTGTGGTCACAGAAAATACTGTGTATGAGTTCACTGTCTTTTAATTTATCAAGATTTGTTTTGTAGTCTAACATAGTATCATTTCTGGAGAGTGTTGCGTGTGCACTTGAGAAAATTCATATCCTGCTGCTGTTGGTTTGAGTATACAGGTATCTTCTAGGTATCATTGCTTTACAGTGTTGTTCAAGTCATCTACTTCCCTACTGATGTACTGTCTACAAGTTCTATCCATTATTAAGAGTGATGCATTAAAGTCTCCAACAATTAGTGAAGAACTGCCTATTTCTCTCTTTAATTCTATTAAGATTTGTTTCAAATATTTAGAGGTTCTGTAGTCTGGTGCATATATACTTAATAGTTTTAAATATTCTTAATGACTTGACATCTTATCAGTATATACAGTTTACTCTTAGACAATACAAGTTTGAACTGCATGGATATACTTACACATGGCTTTTCTTCTGCCTCTGCCACTCCTGAGACAGCAAGACCAACCCTTCTTCTTCTTCTCCTTCTCAGCCTACTCAACACGAAAACAACAAAGATGAAGACCTTATGATGATCCAGTTCCACTTAATAATATTAAAAATATTGTCTTTCTTATGATTTTCTTTACTCTAGCTTATTTCATTATAAGAATATAGTATATAGCCGGGCTCAGTGGCTCAGCCTGTAATCCCGTGCCTTGG
>CAUYQG010176680.1:0-15163 GCA_963574415.1 Tarsius wallacei
TAGTTCCAGCTACTTGGAAGGCTGAGGCGGAAGGATCGCCAGAGCCCAGCAGGTCGAGGCTGCGGTGGCCGGGAGTGGCCACTGCACTCCAGTCTGAGCGACAGAGTGAGACTCCAACTCAAAAAGAAAAAAAAAAAAAAAAAAAGGAATTCATGTGTTAAACAGCAAATTAGATGCAGCTGAAGAAAAAAACCAGTTACCTGACATTTTTAATCAGAAGCAAATAGCCAGATTGAATCATGGAGAAAAACAAGGATGAAAATGTAGAGAAATGTGAGAGCCAGATGAGATATGACAGAAGGGTCTGACATGCAAGGTGTGTGAGTGCAAGAAGGAGAAAAGAGAGAATAGAGCAGAAGCAGTATCCGAAGAGATTATGGCTAAGAATTTTCCCAAGCTGACCAAAGCCATCAAGTCACAGGTTCAAAGATACTACAAACTACAAGTTGAATATAGTAGTAGTCCCCTCTTTACAGTTTCATTGCCTGCAATCAATTGTGGTCCAAAAATATTCAATGGAAAACTCCAGAAATAAACAGTTCATATGTTTTAAAATGCAGTGTCCCAAGTAATGAGATGAAACCTCACATCATCCTGCTTCCTCTTGACCAGGTCATGAATCATCCCTTCATCCAGCACATGTATATCCACATGTTATACAAAGGAGGATTCAAAAAAACCCAGAATTTATTTACAAAGAGTTGTATATTTATTTCGGCTGGATGTGATGACTCACGCTGTAATCCCAGCACTTTGGGAGGCGGAAGAGAGAGGACTGCCTGAGCCCAGGGGTTCAAGACTAGCCTGGGCAACTTGGCAAAACCTCATCTCTACAATAAATTTAAAAATTAGCTGGGCATAGTGACACATGCCTGTAGTCCCACTATTAGGGAGGCTGAGGCAGAAGGATCGCCTGAGCCTAGCAGGATGAGACTGTGGGAGCCATTAGGATGCCATTGCACTTCAGATTGAGTGACAGAGTGAGACTCTGACTCCAAAAAAAAAGTTTATTTATTCTTACATGTTTAAACTTCAGTCACCTTCAAAGCACTCTCTGTTTAATGCAATACACCTATCAAGACACTTTTTCCACTGCTCTAAACAGTTTCTGAACTCTTCAATTGTGATGTCTTTTAGTGCTTCTGCTGTTTTTTGTTTCACGCCTTCAACATCAGCTAAACGTTCCTTTTAAGGACTTTTTTCATCGGGGAAACCAAAAAAAGACGCTCAGGAGAGAGATCAGGTGAATTGGGAGGGTGGGGCATGGGGGTCATGCTGTTTTGGGTCAAAAACTACTGAACACTCAGCATGGTGTGAGCAGGTGGCTTGTAAATCACACATCATGAAAACTCCCCACCCCCCTCAAAACACTATCATTACTTAAAGAAATAACATCAGTCCTGTACAAACTTCCAGAGTACAGACAAAGATTAAACATTGCCCGATTCATTTTATAAAACCAACATAATCACGACAGCAAAATACAATAAGGATATTACAAGAAAGGAAAATTTTAAGTTAATCTCACTGATGAATATAGATGCAAAAATCCTAAACAAAATATTAGCAAACAGAATCTAGGAATCTTTCTGCATATATAAAGAGTACTTGGTCCTTACAAATTAATTGGATACTCAAAAATATGTAATTCTCCACAATAACAACATAAGAAGAATCACACTATAATCTCATTAGATAAAAGAAAAACATTGATTAATTAACTTCCAATGTGGATTTTTAAAAAATCATCATTCAGGATAAAAACTAGGAACAGAAGGAAACTTCCCTTAATCTGATAAAGAATACAGTATTTTAAAAAAACAACTACAACAAATATCATCCTTAATAATGAAATGTTGAAGACTTTCTAAGACCAGGAATGGCATGACACTACCTTTGATTATCATTTCTGTTAAAAACAAAACAAAACAACATTATGGCTGAGTGTGGTGGCTCACACCTATAAATCCTAACACTTTGGGAGTAGAGGTGGGAGGACTGCTTGAGCCCAGGAGTTTGAGACCAGCCTGGACAACATAGGGAGACCTGCATCTCTACAAAAATGAAGAAAATTAGCCAGGCATGGTGGCACACACCTGTAGTCCCAGCTACTCAGGAGGGTGAAGCAGGAGGGTCACCTAAACCCAGGAGGTTGAGGCTGCAGTGAGCCATAATCATGCCACTGCACTCCAGCCTGGGCAACATTGTGAGATGCTGACTCACAACAACAGCAACAACAACAACAACAACAACAAACTGTATTGAAGAGCCTAGACAATGCACTAAGGCAAGTAAAAGAAATGTGTAAGAACTGGGAAAAGCCGGGCTCAGTGGCTCAACCTATAATCCCAGCACTTTGGGAGACCGAGGCGAGTGGATTGCCTGAACCTAAGGGTTCGAGACCAGCCCGGACAACTTGGCAAGACCTAGCTGGGCATGGTAGCGTGCATCTGTAGTTCCAGCTATTTGGAAGGCTGAGACAGAAGGATTGCCAGAACCCAGCAGATGCTGGGGCTGCTATAAGTGTGCCACCGCACTCCAGACCAAGCAATAGAGTGAGACTCCAACGCAAAAAAAAAAAAAAAAAAAAAAACTCAAAAATAAATCTAACAAAAGATTTACATGGCTTCTACAAAGAAAACTATATAAAACAATATAAAGAAAAATTAAGTACTAAATTAATGGGTTTACCCAGAATTAAAGACTAAATGTTGTAATAATCTAATGTGTCCATTAAATTGATCTATAGAGTCAATAAAATCCCAATCAAAATTCCAATAGGGTTTTATATATGAATGAAAAACAGACAAGCAGATTCTAAAATTATACTGAAATACAAACAGCCTAAAAGCCCAAACAATCTAAAGAACAAAAATGAGAGGATCTTCCACACTGGATACCAAGACATATTATAAAGTTGTAATAATTAAGAAAATGTACTATTAGTCAAAACTTGGGCTCACAGACACATGAAATAGAGTTGAGATAGAAGCTCTTTCCTATTGCTTGTTTAAAGATCAAGGTGTATCCATTGCTTTGCTAAGCCATGGTTTGACCATGTGGCTCCTTGAGCCAGTTGCCATGTTTCCTAGCCTTGACCCACTCTCCTGCCTTGGAGGTGTCTCTGTCTCTGCCTGTCTGTCTGTCTCTCTCTCTAATTTACTTTCTAAATAAACTATATTTTCTAATCAAAATAAATAGATAAATAAAGATTAAGATGCATCAAGGACTCTCAGCCATTAATAGTGCTGGGATACCACACTAAATCTTCCCTTTATTAAATTCTCAAAATACTTAGTTTGGGAGCCTTCTGTTTCCTATTGGTACTCTGACTAAACCAGGTATTATCTAGAAAAGCTAAAGATATGTTACAAATATGCATAGCCTATCACTCAGGAATTCTACTCTTAGTGATATACTTTATAGAAAGGCATGCTTATGTGTACCAAGCACATGTACAGAATCATCAATTGAAGCAATGTTCATAATGGTACCAAACTAGAAAAAAACAAATGTACTGTTGAGAAGATAAACTCATGGAGTCAAAAATCTTACAATGGAATACTATACTCCAAAGAAAATGAATAAACTGCTCACATTTTTGTTTGTTTGTTTGTTTGTTTTTTTGTCAGAGTCTCACTCTGTCTCCCAGGCTGGAGTGCAGTTGTGTGCTCATAGCCACCTGAGTCTCGACCTGCTGGGCTCAGGCGATCCTTCTGCCTCAGCCTTCCAAACAGATGGAACTACAGTCATGTGCTACCACACCTGATTAATTTTTTTATTTATTGTAGAGACAAGGTCTCACCATGTTGGCCAGGCTGGTCTCAAACTACTGGGTTCAGCCAATCTTTTGGCCTCCCCCTCCTAAATTTAGTGCTAGGATTACAGGTGTTAGCAACTGCACCTGACCTCAAAATTTTTTTAATTTAAGGGCTCCTTTACACTTTTAGGAACTATTAAAGATCTTTTGTTTTATATAAAATATATGTAGTTTTTATTTTTTATTTTTTGAGTGGGAGTCTTACTCCAGTGCACAGGCTAGAGTGCAGTGGCACACTCACAGCCACCCCAGAGCATCGACCTGCTAGGCTCAGGCGATCGATCCTTCCACCTCAGCCTTCCAAGTAGCTGGAACTACAGGTCCACGCCTGGCTAACTTTTTCATTTATTGTAGAGATGATGTCTCACCAAGTTGCCCAGGCTGCTCTCAAACCCATGGGCTCAGGCAATCCCCTCACCTCAGCCTCCCAAACTGCTGGGATTACAGGCTTGAATCACTGTGCCCAGCCAAATTATATGTAGTTTTTTAAGTGTACATTTATTCATTTTTAAATGATATATACATTACATGTTAACATAAATAACAGCCGGGCGGTTATTCTCAAAATACTTAGTTTGGGAGCCTTCTGTTTAGGCTGGCTCAGCCTGTCATCCCGTGCTTCGGGAGGCTGAGGTGAGTGGATTGCCTGAGCCTGCGGGTTCGAGACCCACCTGGGCAACTTGGCGAGACCTCATCTCTACAATAAATCAAAAAATCAGCCAGGCATGGTAGCGCATGCCTGTAATTCTGGCTACTCGGAAGGCTGAGGCGGAAGGATTGCCGGAGCCCAGCAGGTTGAGGCTGCAGTGGCCGGGATCGGCCACTGCACTCCAGTCTGGGCGACAGAGTGAGACTCCAATTCAAAAAAAACCATAAATAACATTGCTTGCGAAAAACAACTTTTTGTTTTCCAAAACAAAAGTGAGAAGTGGCATTGCTTTATATTTTTGTAAAACTCTGTCTGGCTTAATAGAAAACAGCTAATATTCATGTCTGTTTTCACGTTCAGTCTATTGTGATATGTTGTTTTGGTTGACACATATGAAGAAAATCACCCTTAAACATATTTAGCTGGAAAAGAGGAGAATAGTTTAATAGCCTTTCAGATAATCGTGGATATACTTCTTCGATACTACCAAAATTTAATGGGTGATAATTGTCAGTAAACTTCTCATATTCTGCTATATCAAAATCCACTGATTTGTCTTGCATGTTGCATAAATCTTTTACACCATGTATGATTTTGTTAACTTCATGCATACATCATTTGAAAAACACTGACTCAATAAATTATACAAGTCTTCCAAATGATGACATTTCATTATGACATCAAAAAAACCCACTTTCATTATAAGCACCATCTATCACGTTTGAAAGGTTTTTAAGTATTGATATGCTATCAAGTTCACAGTGGTAGATACAAATTTCCTAAAATTCTAATTTTCCTGTAATAACTCAAATTTTATCATCAGCAACAAATATGGTTGGTTGTTTTCTTTGAAGTAACAGGTTCACTTTATTCATTTTCAAGAAAATACCTGCCAAACACCTCTGCGTAAGTAACTATAGCTTATCTATCAGTCCTTCTATCAAATGAAAATAGTGTTCTATTTAAAAAGCAGCAAGTTTAGTTTGCAACTCAAATAACTACACACATACTCTTTCTCAAGGCGAGTATCACACATCGATATGCAGTAAAAATGCTTTATGCATACTTACCATTTCATTACACAGAATACTAAAAAGACATGTTCTTAAGGGTTGAGATTTAATAAAAATCATTTTTCCTGCTTTACCAAGGATGTTCTTGAGTGAAACTGAATTTTTTTTACTTGCCAATAAATAGCAGCGAATAAAACAATTACTGGAACAGTTTGGGATCACTGCTTTTATTCATGATAACATGTCAGGAGTTTTATTCAACATTACTTTTATACCATCAGTACAAACGTCAATAGCAGAAAGGACAAATAACATCTTCATATCATTATAAAAACAGTTTTGACCTCAAGGATCTCCTGAAAAGGTTTTAGGGAAACCCTAAAAGATCCACAGACCATACTTCAAAAACTCCTAAATTGTACCAAGACAAAAGAGCACGGATGAATCTTAAAAATGTAATCTTAAGGGGGTGGGGAACAGACATGAAGGCTACACACTAGGAGATTCATCCATATAAAAATTCAAAAACAAGCATAACCTCTTTGGTCTTTACAAAACCCATATTATCTAGGAACATACACTTAGTACATTAGGAGACTTTAGCACACTTCTCTCGGTAACTGATAAATCAGACAAAAATCAACAAAGCTATGAAATATTTAAACATAGTTAAAAAGCTGAATCTAATGGTCATAGATAGAATCCTATACCCAACAATAATAGAATATACATTCTTTACAAATACACATAGAATACTCGTAAAAACTGACAATTAGACAACACAAAGCAAGTCTCAACAAAACAAGGAATGATGTTATATGGACAATATTCTTTGATTGCAGTGCAATTATTTTAAAATCAATAAAAAGATTTTAAAAAGTCAGCATTTGGAAACTTTAGAAGTATACTTTTAAATGGTTCTTGGTTGGCCGGGTTCGGTGGCTCAGCCTGTAATCCCAGCACTTTGGGAGGCCGAGGCGAGCGGATTGCCTGAGCCCACGGGTTCGAGACCTGCCTGGGCAACATGGCGAGACCTCGTCTCCAAAATAAATCAAAAACTAGCCGGGCGTGGTAGCGCGCGCCTGTAGTTCCGGCTACTTGGAAGGCTGAGATGGAAGGATCGCCGGAGCCCAGCAGGTTGAGGCTACAGTGGCCGGGAGTGTGCCACTGCACTCCAGTCTGGGCGACAGAGTGAGACCCCAACTCAAAAAAAAAAAAAAATGGTTCTTGGTTAAAGAAGAAATCATAATTAAAAATTAGAAAATATTTAGCACTGAATAAAAATAGTACATATAGAAAATTGTGAGGTGAGCTAAAACAGTATTAGAGAAGACATTTATGGTCTTAAATGGTTTTATTAGGAAAGAAGATGAAAATTAATGGCCTGAGAATTTGGAAGTCAAGGAGAATAAGTCCAAAGAAAATATAAGGAAAGAACACAGCTAAACCTGTTAGCAACCTAACTTATTTAATTAACTTTATATTATAGCTCATCTATGTCAAAAAAGACCCTACCCAAGATATTATAGTGTCTATATCATGGCACCTCAATCAATTAATCTTAACTGACCAGCTAATTCCAAAGCCCAATATACATTACAATGCTAGCAACTGTGGCTCCCCACAAGCCCATTCTCTTATCAAGATTCTTTATAGTCGGACCGGGCTCGGTGGCTCAGCCTGTAATCCTGCGCTTTGGGAGGCCGAGGTGAGTGGATTGCCTGAGCCCGAGGGTTCAAGACCCGCCTGGGTCACTTGGCGAGACCTCATCTCTACAATAAATCAAAAATTAGCCAGGCGTGGTAGCGCGTGCCTGTAGTTCCAGCTACTTGGAAGGCTGAGGTTGAAGGATCGCCGGAGCCCAGCAGGTTGAGGCTGCAGTGCCCGGGAGCGGCCACTGTACTCCAGTCTGGGTGACAGAGTGAGACTCCAACTCAAAAAATAAAAATAGATAAAAAGATTCTTTATAGTCAAGTGTTCCAACTAAAATCTTAGGTAAGAACCCTTTTTCCACCTGACTATTTGAAGATATGATCCTCCCAAAGCCCCACCTTTGTTGTGACCTAATACTTTGAGAAAAACTCAAATTCTCCTTTTGAAGAGGCTACGATTTGAAAGGAAAGAAGTTCACTCATGTCCCTAAGTAGGAAAAACAAACAAACTCAATAAAAGATACCTGTAAAATCTCAGGATTATTATGAGAAATGGCTACAAAAAAATAAACCTCTCATTCTTTTTCTTTTATAACCACAGTCTTCTTCCCTTCTCGATTTATTTCCCTTCTCTCTCCTGCTTGCAGTTTCCTGTAACACCCAATGTGGGGAATCAAGGTGAAGACTGGCTAAAAACCAGCCTGGCTCCTCGCCACCCCACGGTGCTCCACAGATTTTTGGTGGGGCCATCACATTTCCAGTCCTGCACAATTCATTGCACTGGGCTTCATCCAAACTGATCCACCTCTCGACTCTTAGACGTTGGCATTACAGTCTGACCCCAATCTCTTAATTTTCCTGTTTTCTCATTCCTTTGCTCCCATTAACCCCATTCTTCAACATCATTAAAACCTCTAGCCCTTGATCCACCAGCCCTCTCCTGCCCAGACTTCCATCCTGCCAAGCTTGTACTCCCAAAGACAACCAATGAATTACCCCCTCGCTGTAGCAGCACTGGAGACCCAATGACCCCTTGCCCTCTCAGACTGGAGCAATCCCATATTCTGGCAAAACTGCAGTTACTTTACACGTGGTTTTTCCATTTCGGCTGGACTCTCAATGCTAGTCTCTGGTTGCTTTCTTGTCCTTGGCTTCTTCTCTTCCCAAGCCTTTTCCATTCTCAGCCACCTTCTCAACCCTGTTGCCTTTTACTCTCCTACTTTGTATCTTACCTCATAGAGAAAATAAATAAATAAGAGACTCATGAGGCTTGATTGAAACTACTCCAGCAAAGGTCATCAGTGAATTATTCTTTTCTCAGCTATTCCCTTGACTAGTTCCCTCCTATCAGTCAGACTCCAGTTCAAATGCTGTCATTCCAAAGAGCCTTTCACTGTCCCACTGAGGAAAGTCATTCTCCTACTTACTCTGTCCCCTAGCTCTGTTTCATTTCCTTACAGGACTTTTCATGGAGATAGGGACCTGGCCTGTCTTATTCATAACACTATCTTTGGCACCTAGAGCAAAGTAGGTTTTCAATAAATATGGCTTAAACCAATTCTGTGGAAAACCAGTTCTGATTTACTGAAGGTTTGAATTACTCATGAGTTTCAGTAGCATACTATTTAGATAAAATTCAACCACCCCTTTTCCAATTGTAAATCATTACTGTCAACTTTTCTCCCTACTTCCCCTCATTCTAAGTCCTGTCTGTCACCTTCTTCAAATCATTGCTACCTGTCTACTATCCCCTCAAACCTACTTTGTCATTCTAGATTTTTTTTTCAGTATCTGACTTACATTTTTCCTCTCTACCTTATCCCTTGTTTTCAATAACTTCTGTGTGGTCAGCGACATACATGTCAGCTACTAACCACAGGACAACCCTAGCTTCAATCTCACCCGAAAATGTTTCCTCTTAAAAACCTTAACGTTCATTTTTCCTACTTCCATGTAACCAATGAAGCTGTTCTTGCTCTTCACTGAAACCTCTAAGCTTGTGGCCTTTCCACTTTATACTCCTGGATATACATTAGATTTTTTATTATTTTGCTGTCTGTATCCTCCTATTAATACAATTCTCATTACCTTATTAAATTCTCTGATCTTTCTGCTACATGCTCTCGCCCATCTTATTATGTTCCAGCACCACTACAAAAATCTTCCGATATCATTTTATAATATTTAATTGCAGATTCTATTAGTTAAACTTAGTGTGCTAAGACCTAAAGTAACACAAGACTTGGGTAAGCAAGAGACACACTTTCTATTTTTAATAGAAAAAAATGTTAAACAGAAAGTATGGATATTCCACATTCTCACTTGATTAGGACAAGATGTATAATTGACATTAATTCCCAGTTCACATGAAATACTCACATAGATAAGTCCTGAATAGTAGCGATCCTTCAGATTATGTAAAACAGAAGCTTCATTCAAGCACGTCAATTCTGCCATATCCTCCACCTTGGAAAACTTAGGTGGGTTCATCTTCTGAATATCGTCTTTGTTGACCATTGCTTTCTTTCCATTCTCTGCCAACTCCACCATAACTTCATCTCCCCGTTCTTCTTTGATACTAGCTGCCTCAAAACCATGGCGTTCTGATGGAATCCACACTAGCTTTTTAGCTGTCCAATCAGCTTGAGTGGCAGGGTTGTAGATGACAGCCCTGTCCACAAAGAGATACCTCTCAGGATCCTCAAGTCCAGTTCTCTGTGCCATCGTAAACAGAAGGATCCAAGAGCAATCACCTCTAAGAGAAGAGGAGGAAGGCAAAGTTAGATGCTTAGGAAGTATAAAACAATTTACAAACTTTACTTTTCTAAGAAACTTAAAACCTTTGGGAAAAATAAAACATAAGCTCTGAGTTACAGAGCTGGGGTATTCCTCTTTATAGCCATACTAACCAAGTTTCCAAGGTAAATTTCAGGGGTGACCACAAATTATGACTCTGGTTGTCTGATGACCACTCAAGATTTGCCCTCAGTTATCGAGGGCTGAAAAACAGGCAGAGGAAAAAAAGCAAAGTTACAAGTTGACCTTTTTTGCTCTTTATATGCATTTTTACCCTTACCACTAATTAAACAGGGAGTTAAGAAGGGAAAGAAGAAGAAAAAGAAAACAAAGATGCATAATAAAAAATTCATGAAGTAGCACCAGAATTAGTGCTACCATAAGAAAATAGCTACAAAAACACATGCATGCCAAAAGAGTAAGGAATCAGGTCTAAAACACGCCTCCTGTGCTACCTTCAGACATCAGACTCAACGTTCTTCTTGTGAGTACCACAAATCAGTCCCCCTAGAGCTTCTCTACGATCCCACGTGTCTTAATGCGATCAACTGGGATTACAAAAGACAAGTATACCTTGGCTTCACACTACAGCCTTCCTAGTATGTGGCGGTAGCTGTTCAGGTCTCCATTCCCACCTTGCAGCTGCTCCTATCCCTCAGCATTCCATCATTCAACAAAACTCACCCTACCCTGATCTTACACATCTAAGCAGATATCTTCTTAGTGCTGGTATCTTCCCTTTAGAGTGTGTGGCCCAGAAGCAAACATCATAGTCCAGATATGGCCTGACCAGTGCAGAAGAAAAAGTAACCGTTAACTACCTTGGCCACACCGAGGAAAGTACTAGTTCTGTGACTGTTTTTTTTTTGAGCTGGAGTCTCACTCTGTCACACGGCTGGAGTGCAGTGGCATACTCACGGCCACCCCAGCGTTGATCTGCTGGGCTCCAGTGATCCTTCCACCTAGCCTTCCAAGTAGCTGGAACTACAGGCGCAGGCTACCACACCTGTCAAAGTTTTTATTTATTGTAGAGACGCGGTCTCACTAAGTTGCCCAGGCTGATCTTGAACCCACGGGCTCAGGCAATCCACCCGCCTCGGTCTCCCAAAGTGTTGGAATTACAGGCTAAACCACTGAGCCTGGCCAGTTCTGTGACTTTTACTTTTTCTAAATGTATCTCAAGATCTAAATGGTTTACTGAGCACTCGCACATTCATAAAGGGCCACCAGGGGAAGTCCCATACACACTGCTGCTAGGCTAGTCTCCTCCCACACTTATGCAATTGGGTTTTGAGTCAAATGACAGGATTTTACATTTGACACTCACCTTTCAGATGTGACTCATCATTCCTGCCTGACAATATCTTTTTGGAATTTGATGCCATCTTAAATATTTCCACTATTTCCAAATTAGATGTTATTACAAATTTCATTGGCATGCCTTTCATGACTGCATTCAAATCAATACAATAAGCCAACTGAGTGCCTATCAAATCCCCTCAACTTCTCTCTTTCCTCCACCCTACCCCTTAGCCAAAAAATCTGGGGGGTTCCTTGCAGGCAAGAGGACAGACTTTTAGACTGCAAGGAAAATCATAAAGTAGTCTAAAGTTGTTAAGAGGTTCTTAACCTAAGTTCATAGATGAATTTCAAGCTTCATGAATTCCCTGAAATGGTATCAAATTGCTGTCCACTTAGTATGTACATATATGTACTATTTTAAGACTCTCATAACTTTCTTTAGATTTTCTAAAGGGTCTGTCTGTATTCTAAAAGATTAAGCACTGATAGAGGGTCCAAATATTAGCCTTTTAACCTTAATTTACTACAATCAAAAGGCTATAATTCTTCAGAAATTATTTGTTACAATACAATGCATTACAAACATCCTAGAGAAGGATTTCTCAAATTTTGACAAGCAACAGCAACACCTAGAAAGTTTATTAAAATGCAGATTGCTGGGCCTCATCCCAAGTGTCTGACTCAGTAGATCTGGGGTAGAGTTTCGAGAATTTGCATTTCTTACAAGTTCCCAGATGCTGCTGCTAGTGGTGGTCCTGGGCCACATTTGACAATCACTGCTCCATAGTACTGCAGTTGCCATGGTGAGCAACTGCTATTGGCAGGTATGCTGGAGTAGAAAAAGAGGTTGAAAACCAGTGTTCTAGACTAATTCATATGAGGATTTATAGAATATGCTGATGTTTTAAAGGTTATGGACTTGGATAAAACAAAAATCACAAAATAAAATGAAACAAAAGAAATTACAAAACATGTGATTGATGTTATTAAGACTTCCATAAATAAAATTGCTAAGCTATATTATAACCAAACTTGAATTTCTCTTCTTAGACATCCTCTTGGGAGAGGGCAATACAGAAAACATTCTGAAGAATAAAAGTCTATTACCTCTAGGGTCTGGTCTAAAAACACTATTAACAAGTCTTCTCTTTCCAACTTAAACACTGGTAAGAAGGAGGCATGGCTCTGAGGTGGGAAATATCCTAGGTGAATTTGAGGACAAAATAACAGGATATACGTTCCGCCTTTTGGAAGGACAGAATTTTTTAAAAGAGAAAATATTCAACTATAACAAATTATGATATAAATTACTAATATTATTCTTATTAGGTATAAACTGTATATCCTATACAGCACTAAAGAAACTGCCTTACTGCCAGTAGGCATGCCCACATTTATTTAATTTTACATTGGACATGTAATTATATGTTTAAAGTTAGCAGGTAATTATCAAATCAAGACATTTAAAATTTATCAGTACTTTTTCTAAGTGGGGAAATGCTTGCAATTTAATATTTTTTAAAAATAATAAATACATTTTAAAAACACAACACATCACAAAAGTATAATTACAGCATGGTCCCAATTACTTATACATATGTATTTTTTTTATGAACATATATTCACTGAGTCTTTACTTGGTAGTAAGATTAAAAACTACTTTCATTTTTTTTCAGATTTTCTTTACAACTGAACACTGTGAGGACAGCTGCCTGTTTCTTGATACTCAAGCACTCTGCCTATGTATCTAACAGGCAAATATATAATAGTCCCTGATATATAATAGGGGATCTATACCTACAGATCAATACTTATGTGAATGGTCCCTAGCCTTATAATAAGCTTCAACTTCTCCACAACCAAAAACCTACTATTTCTGCAACTCCTGACCCAAATGCTACCCTTTCAAAAGTTCTTTTCAGGTCAATCTGGCAATTTAATCCTTCTCCTTCTCCTAACATTCTGTACTGTTCTGACATTCTTCCTGCCTTACCTTGCATTGCACCAGAGGGCTTCACAGGTAGTAGGTGCTCATACTGTTGTTTAATTGACAAAGTTCATAAGGCCAGTGAAAATGTTTTGTTCAGTTAACTCTTCACTTTTGTCAAATATGCTGTATTTTTTTCACTCCATTGTACATTTGGTACCCGATCTGAATAATACTGATGTTTAAAAGTATACTACTCCCAAATGCTTTGTCTTGCTGAAAAGACAACACTGTAATATTTTAACTAGCAAACACCATTGTTATATATCACCACTAATTATGGCCAGGTACTATTCTAAGCAGTTTACATACATCAACTCTTAATCCTCACAACAGCACCATGAGGTAGGTACTATTAATATCTTCCCTTTGCAGATGAGGAATCTGAGGTACAGAGAAAGCCAACTAACAGCCCAGGGACACACAGCTAACAAGTAAGAGCTGGGATTCAGCCTAGAGTTCATAGAGCATATGCTACAATGATGAAAGGTGAGAGGGAGGAAATTTTGAAGGGCATGTAGAATGCTATATACTACTTATTTACTAAATAAACCCCTATCAATTATGGTTTAGAGTATAGGCTTAGCCAAAGAACAATCTGGCAAATGCCTTATATTTTATAGGAAAAAAAACACACACCTGTAACTTAGGGGGAAAAAGGAATAAACAGGGACCTCTTTGTAGCAGACATAAAGATAATCTGAGTGTTATTGGTATCTTCTGAAACTGCTGCCTAGTTATAATTGAAGTCTTTATCTGTGTATCCATTAGCCCCTTACAGAGTCAAAGTTCCCTTTCCCTTTAGTGGTTTGACAGGCACACCCCTGGAGCTCCACCCCCAAGGTCATTTTTCACTTCCAATGAAATGCCTTCCAGCAAACTTCTCAACTGCCTCCCAGAACCTACTATAGGTGTGGATAGAGGAAAACAATTCATTTTTATGAACAGCTTGCATATAGAGAGGCAAGCAAAAACAATGGGTAAATTATCCACAGCAGAGCATCCCTCTATAACCCCGACAAACTAAAACAGAACTGTCCCAATTTGTGTAATGCTACCATTGAGGTCACTTACATATAAGGGCTGGGCACATCTGTTAATGCATCAAAATTCTGTTTAACCAAATGATCACAAACACAAACCAAATGCAAAAGACCACTATCACTATTTGTGGCCCACCCTATCTCCCAATTAATATCTCTATACTGTGTTAAATGTTTCTAAAACTTGGATCTAACACCAGGGAATTTTAATTCCTCATATGTGTAGCAAAGCACATAAAACACTGAAGCATATAGTCTTCCACCCTACAACCGTGCCCTTCAAAATTTCCTCCATCTCACCTTCCATCCAGGCTGTCTTCATTGTAACGATTTCCCTAAGGAGACCAAATAAAAAGCCAGGCTCTCAGGGGTCACATCCCTCTGCTGCGAAAGCTCGTGCTATATCGCACAATTACACCATATGCTTTCTCCAGATAAGGACAGGGAAGAACTGAATTTAAGATGCAGAAGTAAGGAGATGCATAAAATGGCCACTTTTGCAGAACCCGAGACAGACAGGGCATACTTAAACATCAAAAGTCTGGGACTAAAGGAATAATTAATAAAGGCAGCTTGATGGAGATAAAACAATAAATAGATTATAAAGTTTTCCAGAGTGAGATCGATCCTAACAAGAATAATTAAACCTGGCTCAAAGAATCCTCAGTTTCAATGTTAAAAAACAAAATCTCAGCAAAGCCAAAGTATTATATTTGGTATTATATTATTCAGCGAAAACAGCAGTCTTTGTTTCATCTGCAGTCTGGATCTACCCCGCCTGCTTTCCCCTACCCCCCCCCCCCCCCCCCCCCCCCCCCAACAACCCCCCCCCCGAAATTTAATGGGGGGCGCCCGCGCCCGCAAAAAAAAAAGAAACAGCGGGGGCGGACAGCCCCGCAAC
>CAUYQG010176681.1:0-10696 GCA_963574415.1 Tarsius wallacei
CAGCAATCATGTGACTAACCCACCCATCTGCCTGCTGTCCATCACCTGACATCATCAGTACCTGCACTTGCCTGCCCCTTTGTGATGACGTGGAAGCAGACCACCACCCAATCACCTGAATGATCTTCCCCATCTAGGGGAGATAGGATAGGCTGCTGTTTGTCCTGCAGTAGAATGTCTGAATGCTTTCTAATGGTTACACTGAGGCAAAAAGACTAAAGGATAAGCTAAGTTTCTTCTAGGTTTCTATAGGTACCTTTCAATTTCAACTTTTTTTTTTTTTTGAGTTGGAGTCTCACTCAGTTGCCCAGACTGGAGCAGTGGTCGCTCCCGGCCACCGCAGCCTCGAGCTGCTGGGCTCCAGCGATCCTTCTACCTCAGCCTTCCGAGTAGCCGGAACTACAGGCGCACGCTACCACGCCCGGTCGATTATTTTGATTTATTGTAGAGATGAGGTTTCGCCTGCCCAGGCGGGTCTCGAACCCGCGGGCTCAGGCAATCCACTCACCTCAGCCTTCCAAAGGCGCAGGATTACAGGCTGAGCCACCGAGCCCAGCTGCTTTAACTTCAACTTAAACAGAGACTGTCCCTGGAAATTGGGGGCTGACACTTGCCATATATTTTATGTCAAAACGCTTCTTTCTCAAACCCCCTACACTTTCAACAAGTGTTAAGAGTGACAGGACTTTTTGAAACTTTCCCTGAGGGCCTCTAGATTCCTCTCCTGCCCCTGCTTTTCCTCCTGCCTTTAAGCCTCTCCTCCTTGAATTGTGCTACCCTCATCCAATTGTGTTCATTGCTCTTCTTTTTTTTGAGTCGAAGTTTCAGTGCGTCGCCCAGGCTGGAATGCAGTGGCATGCTCACGGTCACCTCAGCCTCGACCAGCTGGGCTCAGGGATCCTTCCACCTCAGCCTTCCAAGTAGTTGGAACTACAGACACGCGTCACCACACCCAGCTAATTTTTCGACTGATTGTAGAGCTGAGGTCTCACCGAGTTGCCCAGGCTGGTCTTGAACCCGTGGGCTCAGGCAATCCTCTCACCTCAGTTTCCCAAAGTACTGGGATTATAGGTGTGAGTCACCATACCTGGCCCTCAGAGTCTATTTCTAATACCTTGTGAATCAGGAAGTCTGAGATCCACAGATAGGAAGGTAAAGAATTCACCTTGAAGTACCACCAGATGGATGGTTCTAAAAACAAAGACTGGAGAAGATTCAGAAAGTCCACACCAATAGAACTTGGAGTCCTCTACCCTGAGGTCAGTCATAGTGACAGTGAAGATGCCAGAGAAGTGGTCATCCTGGATAGAGTATCGAGGCTCCTTGGCTGCTGACCTGGAACTGTCCACTATAACAGCACATCTATTGGCTGATGTTTGCCTGCGGCAGCTTTTCACCTGTGAACATTGGTGGGACCAGTACTGGCATCTCACAGACTGTCTCACCTTCTAAGCTAGGGAGAAACTCTGTCTTCTGTGCTCAGAACAGTCTCTCTGCTCATGCACATACCTTCCACAATCCATCCTGAACAAGCAGCCACTATATTTTTAAAAAGAGGCCACGGCAAACCTATCTGAGCTCTCCAATAGCTTCCTCTTATACTCACAGTAAACCCAAACTCCATCTCAGGGGCTTCGGGCTGCAGATGACTCTCTTACCTTACAGATCAATGTCCCGTATGCAATATGGAACCACCACACAGGTCTTCCTTATATAGGCCAAACTCCTTCTCACCGCAGGGCCTTTGCACATGCAGGTCTCTCCATGGTGCTTCCTTCAGAGCACATAGAGTTTAACAGGGCTAGAGAACTCTCTCCATTCAGGGTACTTGACGTCATCTGTTCAGAAAGGCATTCTTTGATCTTCGATATGACAGTGGCTTCTGCATCACTGAGGTATGTCTAAGGTCATTACAGTGTTTTGTTTTTTTAAGAGCATTTCTTGGTACATGCAATTATTTGTCTGGATGATATGTGGTTGCCTGCCATTTCCTATGGGGCAGGAGTGTGTCTGTTTTTTGTTCACCGTGGCCTCCTTAGAGACTATTTACTGCCCAGAAGATGCTGTAAGGCACTTTAAAAACACTGCAGTGCAACATGGCCGTGGATGGATGATTACTCCGAGTATATCTGATGTTAATGGGGTGTGGGGCAGGAGAACACCCCCTCCCACTCCAGTGCCCTCGCAGCCCACTCATCTGGAGACACCTCCAGCGGGAAGCTCATCAAGGGGTAGAGGGTCCCGCAGGTGTTGCACATGCACCAGTATCGGCCCGAGTCCTGGCGCTGGAGGACCACCATGGTCATGTTGCTCATCTTGGCCTGAGCATTGTCCTGCAGCAAGTAGCAGGGGCCACCTGCCCAGATCCGAGTGAACCCAGGCTCATACCTCTTCTTCCTGATTTTGCACCAAATCTTGCCCTCCACGCGATTTTCATAGCTCCTTGTAGGAGCACTGCACAGACTGCACAGTCTGCCCTTCAGGAAGCCACACTTTGGTGTACACAGTCTCAGCAGGGTGACCTGAGGAGACAGGGGGTGTTGAGCAAGGTCGGCCGAGACAGGAGGAAGGAGACATTGGTGAAGGGAGAGGAGGTGGAGCTTGCCCTGCTGTCATGGCACTCATGGTTTGAGGGGAAAACACTCCCGACTCTCAGGGAGCTCCCCCATGTTGATGGGGAATACAAAAGCCCTGCAAACAGCTAGTACCCAGTATGATGGGGGGGACACAGGGCCCTCCCTCAAAGAACTTTCAGTCTGACAGGGGAGGTAGGGATGGCCTTCAGGGAGCCCCCACTGTAATGGAGCCCTCAGCTCCATCAGACACAGCCCCTTTCTTCACAGTATGTTCTAGTCTGATGGGACAGAGATAAGCTCTGTCTTCAGGGATTCCCAGTCTTGTGGTAAGACCCAGGTCCTGCCCTCAACAAGGCAGATGCACAGACACAAACACAAGTCATTAAGTTCTGGAATTTCAGAACACAAACAACTTGGTTAGATAAGAAAACCCAATATTTGAAAAAGAGTGAATAGTTATTTATTTCACAAATAGGTTCACTGCAGTCATCTCTTAAATAGCACACTCTCTCAGCTCATTCTTGGTGGTGTTTAATTTTAAAATGTACTAGTTATGTGAAATCCATAGATGAAACCTGTCTGAACATACATATAAACTTCCAGTGGAGTTTGAACCAAAGGATGCTACAATCATTTCTTTTTCACCTACAATATCTTGTAGTATGTGCCCAGGCATAAGATGTGGTTAGTGACCTTCATGATCCATGGTCTGTTGGAGAGAGAGCAGAGCTGATAGAGGAGGGTGACTCAGGGTCAGAGAGAGGGAGAGAACTGCCGTGGAATCCCTCCAATTCTCTGCTCATCCTAAGCTCATTATTTACTCTTCTGATAATTTCACTCCAGAGTCTTCCACTAACACACACATAGAAAGTTTCTTCACAGGATGATAGAACAGAGAACGCACATTTTGGAGTAAAAATAAACATGGGTTAAAACCCCCTCTCTATCACTTTCTTATATAATCAGGTCACATTACATCTGTTTCTTTATTTGTCAAGTGGAATTAGCTGCACGCTTCTTTTGGGTTGCTGTGAGAATTATGCCCCAGGATGGTGCCTTGCACACGGTAGGCTCTCAGTGCATGCTGCCTTCCCCAAATTCAGGGGCTTCAGTCTTCCCAATGAAGCCCAGAGCTGTGATAGTCAAGGGCCCAGAACCCAAGACATCCACCCCAGTGCCCATCCAGCAGACCCTGTAGCTGAGGCTCTGAGTAAGGCAACACCCTCTTCTTGCATCTCTTTGTCCCTTGCAAACTAAAGAGAATGACCTAGTTCTATTATTTGGTGGATGAGCCTAGCATTTCTTAGCACAGGAGAGACCCCCTTCTGCTGTGGCAAAGACAGAACTGGGGTGACCTTGGGATGAGTCTCCAGGGTGCTGTGTTTATATGTGCTTACATCTCCCACCTCTCTCACAGGCCAGTAACCTGTAGAAAAGAACTGCTAAGTCAGCCTCAACCTCCTCCCCTTTCAAACCACAGAACACCGAACAAGACAATTGGGTAAGGAAAGCAGGGAGGGAGGTAGAGGAAAGACCTGGAGCTCCTGCGCATGTACCCATTCCTGCCCTCCAAGCCAGCCCCCTTGTCTTCTCCCCTGAACCACAGTAGCAGCAGAAGGAGCAGCCCTTTTCCTGGGAACTTCAGGCAGTGAGGGCTGTTCCACCCAGTCCTCCACTCAGGGAGGCTCACAGAGGCAGAGGACTGCCTGCCCTCCCCAGCCTCCCCTCCAAATCTGGTCCATAGGAGAGTCTGCTCATCTGTGGCAAGGGATCGAGCTAGGGGACTTGACTGAGGTTTCTGGAACCTCAAGTACAGACCTTCCTTGAATCCTGTGGACTCGGAGACCCAGAGGTAGAGGCTCCCAGGCTGAGGAGGGGCATCTCAGATCCTAGTTTTTTGCATACACAAAATCACAAAGAGGTGCTTACAAACTCTCACTCATTTGTTCATTGCAATACCTTCTTTATCTGTTCCTGTCTTTCTCTCTCCCAGGCTCTTGGTTACTCAAAGGGGTCACTCATGTTCACTGCTGCAAATAACCTCTTACAGACCCTTACATTTGTTATACAGGAAATGATGCAAATTGAGACTCAGCATAAAGTTTGGAGTCAGGGAAGGGATCCTGTGTTCTCACCCGAGAGTACACACACACATTCTCTCTCTCTCCCCCCTTTACACACACACACACACACACACACACACACACGAGCTGCCTTTCCTTTCTCCTGTCCACATGTCTCCTGTCTCTACCCTTCTCTCTGCCTCTCCTCCTGCCATCTCTACTCACCACCAGCTCTCTCTAGACTCCTAGTTTCTCATCCAGGCTTCTTAAGGCCACCCCAGTGCTTCCCCTCATCACCTCATCTGAAGAGCCCCTTCCTCCCCTGGCTCTACCCCCTTCCAGTACACAGACATGTCCCCTCAGCTTCCTCCTGTGCAACCATATCTTGCCTCTGCAGCTACCGGCTCCAGTGGAAATGATCCAGCACATGGCCCAAGACCACACCCCTTCACTTAGTCCCTAGGACTAAGAATCAGAAGGATCAATTTCCGATGTCCAGTAGCTATGTCATCTGCTCCTTTGGTGTGTGGGGGCCCAGGTGGAGCTCCATGACTGTGTGCTTTTTCTGCTTACCTATGGGTAGAAGATGGGACTGTCAAAAGTAAACCCAGGCACAATAGAATGTTGAAGGGATTATTTGAATGAACATTGATTTGTGAATCAGGCAGCTTCAGACAGGAAGAGGTTCAGGAGCTCCACTGAGAAAAGGCAAAAGGAGGCTGTTATAGGATAAGTAAAGCAAAAGTTATATCTATCTATTACATTGGTCACGGTTATACAGTTCCTTTATTTGATCTATCCTGTTGGAAAGACCCTAGTTACGTAATAAGCTTGTTGGCCTCTTCTGACTGGTTGAACTTAAGTTCTGTAATTCCTTAATAAGTGTGTTTACAAGAAATAGATCAAGTTAAGTTTCACTTATCTTTGCAAATCAAGCAGGGTTGAGTCGCTTGTGAGGTCCAACTAAATTTTGTTTGCTCAGGGGTTCTTCGGGCTTGGTCTCCACTTTTTTTTTGAGTTGGAGTCTCACTCTGTCACCCAGATTGGAGGGCAGTGACATGCTCATGGTCACCCCAGCATCATCCTGCTCGGCTCCAGCAATCCTTCTACCTGCCTCAGCCTTCCAAGTAGCCCGAACTACAGATGCGCGCTACCACCTGGCTAATCTTTGATTTATTGTAGAGACGAGTTCTCGCCAAGTTGCCCGGGCTGGTCTCGAGCCCGTGGGCTCAGGCAATCCACTTGATTTGGCTTCCCAAAGTACTGGGATTACAGGCTGAGCCACCGAGCCCGGCCAGTCTTCACTTTCATTTACTGCAACAGGACTCAGAATAAAAAGGTCTCAAGCTTGCATGGCCACAGTATTAAATTGACTTTGGATCCTCAAATCCCAAATCAAAAAAGTTTTATCTTGGCTGATCTTAAACTTCTGTAGTCTTTCAACACACTCGTTTATTCATTCCTTCTCACAACCTCGTTGCTATGCATGGGTTTAGTAGGCACTGGGAGCATAGAAAGGATATATAATTGTCACCTGAGACCCCTCAGCTCACAGAGGACATATTAGATTTTCCTCATGCACCTTTCCTTTTTAAATCCTTCTTGCCCAGGCCTCAGAACTTCCTCAGCTTTCTGAGTGCACAGGTTATCTCCCCTCCCCAACACACATAGTGTCCTTTTTCACCCCTGTCCTCTATCAGAACAATAAATGGCTTCAAGAGTGAGGGATCTTTCTTTTGTTGGAACTTTATGTGGCTGGAATCAGACCCCTACAGTGTGCCCAGCACTGAGTGAGGCATTATCAAAAGTGTGAACATTGTGATTGTTGTGTTTTTGAGGATACACTGATGCAAACATTCTTATTCACAGAGGAAGAAGAAGATAGAAGAATTATGCATTGGAGTCAATCTTTCTTCAGGGAAATTTGGAAGTATTTACCACAATCTCTAAAAATATGCACACATATGAAATAATTTAATAAATTAATAAAATATAAGTAAATATTAAAATAAATTAATTTAAAAAATCAGATATTAAGAATATGCCATAGCCTGGCTCGGTGGCTCAGCCTGTAATCCTGCGCTTTGGGAGGCTGAGGTGAGTGGATTGCCTGAGCCTGCGGATTTGAGAACCGCCTGGGCAACTTGGCGAGACCTCATCTCTACAGTAAATCAAAAAATTAGCCGGGCATGGTAGCACACGCCTGTAGTTCCAGCTACTTGGAAGGCTGAGGCGGAAGGATCGCTGGAGCCCAGCAGGTCGAGGCTGTAGTGGCCGGGAGCGGCCACTGCACTCCAGTCTGGGTGACAGAGTGAGACTCCAACTCAAAAAAAAAAAAAAAAAAAAGAAAATGCCACAACTGATACTGCAGGAATAAAAGCGGTCATTAGAGACTATTGTAAACAACCATATGCCAATACATTTTTAAAAACCTAGAGAAAATGAATAAATTTTTGAACACATACAGCCATCAAGATTTAATTTTAAATAATACAAATCCAGAAGAGACAATAAATAACAAGAGTGTATTACTAATAAAAAGTCTTCCAACAACAACAGCCCAGGCCTGAACATCTTCACTGCTGAAATCTATCAATGTTTTAAAAAAGAACTAATGCTAATTCTTTTCAAACTACTCTAAAATATTGACAGGGAGAGAATTCTTCATAACTCATTCTATGAAGCCAGTATAACTCTGACACCAAAACCAGAGAAGGATAAACACAACAAAAGAAACTGCAGATCAACATTCCTGAAACACATATGCAAAAATCCCTGGCAGAATAGGAGCAATTCAAATTTATTAGAACATCATAAAGATCACACATCATGATCAAATGGGATTTATCACAGGAATGCAAGGATGGTTCAGCATATAAAATTAATCAATCACATCAACAAAATTAAAAACAAAAACTATGTGGACATCTCAATAGATGCAGAGAAGGCATTTGTTAAATTCAACCTTGCTTTATAATAAAAATTCTCAATGAATTAGGTATAGGAGGAAAGTACCTCAACACAATAAAGGCCATATATGACAAACCCACAGATAACATCATACTAATAGGGAAAAGTTGAAAGCCTTCTAAAATCTGGAACAAGACAAGGATGTCTACTTGTACTGCTTTTATTCAAAATAGAACTGAAAGTATTAGCCACGGCAATTAGGGAAAAGAAAAACATAAAGGGCATCCAAACTAGAAAGAAGGAAGTCAAATTGTCCCTGTTTGCACATGACATGATCTTATATGCAGAAAAATGTAAAGAATCTTCAGAAAAAAATCTCTTAGAACTGACAAGTGAATTTAGTAAAGTTGTAGGATATAATATAAACATACAAAAGCCAGTAGTATTTCTATACATGAACAATAAACTAGCTGAAAAAAAATCAGAAGGAAATCCCATTTACAGTAGTGATTAAAAAAAATCTAGGAAGAAATTTAACCAAGTAGGCAGAAGATTTCTACAAAGAAAACTGTAGAACAATGATGAAAGAAATGCAAGAAGACACAAAATAATGGAATGACATCTCATGTTCATGGACCGAATGATATACTCTTGTTAAAATAATCACACTTCCCAAAGTGATCTATGAATTTAGTGAAAACCTTATCAAAAATCTCAATGACATTCTTCACAGAAATAAAAAAATAATCTAAAGATTCATATGAAACCAAAATAGGACCCAAATAGCCAAAGCAATTCTAAGCAAAAGAAACAAAGCAGAAGGCATCACACTACCAAATTTCAAAATATACTACAAAAAATAGTAACCCAAGCAGCATAGTACTGGCTTAAAAACAGACATGTAGACCAATGGAACAGAATAGAGGACCCAGAAATTAATCCATGTTTCTACAAACAACTGATTTTTGACAAAGATGCTAGGTACGAGCATTGGGCAAAGGTCAGTCACTTCAATAAGGGTTGCTGGGAAAACTGGATATGCAAATGCAGAAAAACAAAACTAGCAACACCATATCTCCCCCTGTACAAAATCAACTATAAATGGATTGAAGACCTAAATGTAAGATCTTCTAGAAGAAAATAGGAGAGGCTTTTCAGGATATTGGTGTGAAAAAAGATTTTATGAATAAGACCTTAAAAGCACAGAAACAAAAGCAAAAATAAATGAGATCATAAAAAACTATAAATGTCTGCATTAAAAAAAAAGGGTCAACTAAGTGGAGAGACAACCTACAGAATAGGAGAAAACATTTTCTTTTTTCTTTTTTTTTTGAGTTGGAGTCTCACTCCATTGCCCAGGCTGGAGTGCAGTGGCACACTCTCATGGTCACCCCAGCATTGACCTGTTGGGCTTCCACCTCAGCCTTCCAAGTAGCTGGGACTGCAGGTGTGTGCTACCACACCTGGTTAATTTTTTATTTATTGTAGAGATGAGGTCTCGTGAAATTTCCCAGGCTGGTCTTAAACCTGCGGGCTCAGGCAATCCACTTGCCTCGGCCTCCCAAAGTGCTGGGATTACAGGCTAAGCCACCAAGCCCAGTCAGAGAAAACATTTTCAAACTGTTCATCTGGCAGGAAATTATATCTAGAATATATAAGGAACTCACACATCTCACTAGCATAAAAACAATCCAATTTAAAAATGGGGAAATGATCTAAACAGACATTTCTCGCAGAAGACATATATAATGGTCAACGGATACATAAAAAACTGTTCTGCATCAATTTTAATTAGAGAAATGCAAATCAAAACCAAAATAAGATATCATTGAATCACCCCAATTAGAATGACTAATATAAAAACCCCCAAAGTAACAAATGTTGATTAGTACCAACAAAAATGAGGACTTTTAAACACTGTTGGCGGATATTTAAACTAGTGCAGACATTATGGAAAACAGCATTGAGGTTCCTCAAAAAACTCCAAATAGAACTACCATATAAATCCAGCAATCCCATTACTGGTATTTATCCCAAACCAGGAAATCAGCATACAAAACAAATGTCTGTACCTATTCATCTATCGCAGCACTAGTCACAATTGCCAAGATAGGAACTCAACCCAAATGTTCAACAATAGATGAATGGATAAAGAAAATGTGGCATATATGCACAATGGAATGCTACTCATAAAATCACAAGTTTATAAACGAGAACAAAATCCTGGCATTTGTGGCAACATGAGTGAGCCTAGAGGATGTGTTAGGTAAAATAAGCCAGGAACAGAAAGTTAAGCACAGCATGTTCTCACTCATATGCGGAAACAAAAAAAGCTGATCTCATACTAGATCAGAAGTTACCAGAGGTTAAGGAAAAGGGGCATAAGGAGAGATCTGTTAAAGAATTAAAAATTACAGTTAAGTAAGAGAAATACGTTCTAGTGTTCTATAGCACTGTAGGATGACTATAGTTAACAATAATATACGAGGGAGACCTCCCCCCAAAACAAAATGTATTTATAAACAATTGTGTATTTATTCGTACATGTTTAAACTTCAGTCACCGTTTGGTGCAAGATACCTATCGAGACACTTTTTCCACTGCTCAAAATAGTTTTTGAATTCATCAATTTGATGCCTTTTAGAGCTTCTGTTGTTTTTTGTTTCACCTCTCCCATATTGGCAAAATGTTTCCCTTTGAAAACTTTTTTTCATCTGGGGAAACAAAAAAAAAGTTGTTCTGGACAGGATCTGTCGAATCGGAAGTGGGGAGGCATCGTGGTCATGCCATTTTTGGTCAAAAACTGCTGAAAACTCAGCATGGTGTGAGCAGGTTCCCTTGTGAGTAACCTACTAAGAAATGGGCAAACATGTTGAAAAAGCTCCAAAAAAAAAAGAAAGAAAAAAAAAAAAGATTCACTGAAGCCAAATGCAGCCTCTCACAACAATGCTAATGGGGTACTCTGATGCTGATGGGTCCCTAGAACACTTACCCAGTAGGAGAAGCCTGTACTACAAGGGGCCCGCTCTCCAAAAGATAATTCTGACTTTTTTTTTTTGGTCCTCCTTGTATAATATATTTTCAAATAGCGCGAGAGAGAGAGAGAGAGAGAGAGAGAGAGAGAGAGAGAGAGAGAGAGAGAGAAAG
>CAUYQG010176682.1:0-50432 GCA_963574415.1 Tarsius wallacei
TCAGTTTGATGAGGTCCCACTTGTCTATCTTATCTCTTAAGGTATGGGCCTTTAGGGTTCTGAATAGGAATTGGTTGCCAGTTCCAATTTCCATAAGGGTGTCTCCTGTGTTTTCTAAGATTCTTATAGTTTGAGGTTTTATGTCTAGGTCTTTGATCCATTTAGAGTTAATTTTTGTTTATGGTGATAGGTAGTGGTCCTGTTTCAATCTTTGCATGTGATCAGCCAGTTTTCCCAGCACCATTTACTGAATAGGTTCTCCTCTCCCCAGTAGTTTTTGTTGGAGGCTTTGTCAAAGATGAGTAGGTTGAGAATTTGAGGCTATGCTTCTGCCTATATGCCTGTTCTTATACCAATACCAGGCTGTCCCACGGTTTCTTTGTTGACTTTGTGCCTTGATGGTCTATATATTGCTGTCAGTGGAGTGTTGAAGTCCCCTACTATTATTGTATTGCTGTCTGTGTCTCCCATTTTTTTTTTGTTTTTTTTTTTAAGACTAGTAGAATTTGTTTTACAAAGCTAGGGGCTCTGGTGTTGGTGCATATATATATATATTTAAAATTGTTATGTTGTTGGATTGATCTCTTGATCATTATATAATAACCATCTTTTTCTTATCTTGCTGTTATTAATTTAAAGTCTGTTTTATGATGTAAAAATGGCTACTCCTGCTCGTTTTTGGGTTTTTTTTTTCCCATTTGCATGAAATATTTTTTGCCTCCTCTTCACCTTGGGTTTGGAATAGTTTTTGTCTGTTAAGTGGATTTCTTGCAGGCAGCAGATATTTGGATTGTGTTTTTCTATCCATTCTGCCAGTCTTTTCTAGTGGGGCATTGTGGCCAGTTACACAGGATTAATGATATGCAAGTTACTATTCCATTGAACATGCTGGTTATCATCTGGTTGCTTTATTTACTTATTTTCTTTATCATGTTGATGTTCTATAAGCCCTGTGAGCTTTATGATTTTCAGCATGTTTCTACTGGTGTATTTTGACCCTTTGTTCCAATGTATAGAACTCCTTTGGATATTTCTTGTAGAGCCAGGCTAGTGGTGTCAAATTTCCTCAGTATTTGTTGTCTGAGAAAGATTTCATTTCTCCTGCATTTATGAAACTTAGTTTTGTAGGGTATAAGATCCTTGACTATTATTCTGTTGAGGAGATTGAAGGGGCCCAATCCCCTCTGGCTTGTAGTGTTTCTTTTGAGAAATCTTCTGTTAATCTTATAGGTTTACCTTTGTAAGTTATTTGATGTTTTTGTCTCACCTTCTTTTTGTCTGCTCTTAAAATTATTTTCTTCACATTAATGTTGCATAACCTAATGATAATATGTCTTGTGGATGACCTTTTTTTAATGACTTTTCTGGGGATTCTTTGTGCTTCTTGTATCTGGATGTTTAAACTCCTGGTAAGGTCAGGGGAATTTTTGTTATTTCTTCAGATAGGTTTTCCAAATCTATTGTTTTGTTTTCTTCCTCAGGAACACCTATGATTCTTAGGTTTGGATTTTTACACAATCCCATTTCTTGGAGACTTTGTTATGTTTTCTTGCTTCATTTTTCTTTATTGTCTGATTGGGTTAATTTGAAAGCTTTGTCTTCAAGTTCTGAGATCCTTTCTCCTTCTTGTTCTAGTCTGTTGTTGAAACTTTCCACTGCATTTTGGACTTCCCTAAATGGTTCTTTCATTTCCAGAATTTCAGATTTTTTTTTTAAGGTGTCTATCACTTTGGAGAATTTTTCACTTATGTCCTGAATGAAATACTTTTGAAAATTTCTTTATGTTTGTCTTCAACGTTGGCCTGAATCTCATTGAGCAATTTTATAATCAACCTTTTGAATTCTATCTCTGGAGTTTCAAAGATTTCATTTTGATTAGGGTTCATTGCTGAAGAGTTAATTGGTCTTTTGGGGGTGTTGAAGAACCCTGTTTTTTATATTATCAGAATTATTTTTCCGGTTCTTTCTCTTTAGGTTAGACTATTCTTATTTGAGATTGTCAGGAGGCTGATGTAGGAACTGTAGGATTCCCTTGGTTATATATAGCCTGGTGTGGTGGTTTTCTCAATTGCCAGTTGTGGCAGTCCTGTGCTGGGTACTTATACTGGTTCACAGCATCCTGAGTGGCCAGAGTGGCTTAGAAAGTGGTGTTAACTGAGGTCTGGGATCAGGCCCTCACCAAAGCTTAGGTATTATATCAGATGTGATGGGTGAGGAGGTGGCACTTGTGGGAGAGAGCCTGCTGTGATGATGGCTGTGGGCTTTCTGCCTGGCCTGTGTTGCTCCAAGGAAGTGCCCAGCTAACTTAGGCAGAAGGTGGGGTTCTGGAAATTACCCAAGTTCTCTGTTTGTGGTCTTTGATGGGCGTATGGAGAAAAGGGCTTAAACTCCCCATTTGAGTGCACTTCTGGCTACCCCACTCGGGATTGGAAAGGAGTCCCAGGACACTGGAGTAATGTTGTTGTGTTGTAGCTAAACAAGAGTTTATCTTGGGAGTGAAAGGTTGCTATGGCAGTAAGTACCACCCAGCTCCCCTGCCTTAGCCTCAGGAAACTGTCTTCCACCTTTGACTATGCCCTCTGGGACCCATCTCTACCCAGGCTGGCTAAAAAGCAGCTACCAACAAGGGTTGAGTTCCTGAGATATGGCAGCTTAAACTACTCAGGGCTTTTATATTCTTGCACCACTCCACATGGATTTTGGCAGAACACAGCTGAGGATAAAGCAGTTTCCTGGGAGGAACTGAAGTCCCACAAGGTTCAGGGAGCCCTTCAAGTACATGGCAAGAGCACAGAATCCTGCATTCCCCTCACACACCTTTCCCACTGGATCGGAGGCTTGTTCGTGATCCAGACAAGTTCTAACCAGAACCAGTCTGGTTAGTTCCAACCCAAGTCAATTGATTTTTTTTTTCTTGTGGTTATTATTGCTTCTTTTATGAATCATAGGGTATGCTGCTAGTCCTGTTGCTCTTTGGATGCTGAGGAGACTTTATCTTGGTCTACTTCATAAAAGAAACACACTCCAGCTGCCTCTCATCAGCCATCTGGGGCCTCTTTTATAAGGGCACTAATCCCATTCATGAGGACTCTGACCTCATAACCTAATCATCTAGTGAAAGGCCTCATCTCCTAATAATGTCACCTAGGGATTAGGATTCCAACATATGAATCTGAAGGGGCATAAACACTCAGACCATAGAAAGTTGGTAATGCATTGGAAGGGCAGGTTCTTTTCATACACAAACACTCGGGTGGTGAGCCTAAGGAACTAGGGCTTCATACCAGGTTTCCCCACCTCTGCAAATGTTCCTGGTGTACCACATGTGTGACAAGATAGCAAAGAGCTGAGGACTGATGAGAAACCACTGAAACTGGAACAACACAGATGTATGGTGCTCAAGTTAGACTGCAGATGAGAGAACTTTTATGTAGGGAGAGAGGGGGTATGTGCCGGTAATGACAAGGAAATTCCCAATGGTATCATATGATAGGATGGGGACAGAGTCCAAATTAATTAATTTAAAGGAAATAAAGAAAGCAGTATTTCCTGCACCCACAAATTTATGAACTAAGATTTATACCTATTACACTGAGTTTGACCTTGAGTATCTGGAGCTTTGAGAGTAGCTGTGTAGGTAGCATTACCCGAGTCAGAAAAACGAGAAAGCACAGGTCTGATTCCACTGAAACAGGGTGATCATCCCCTTGGGATGCTGATGGTGCTCTCTGGCAACAAGAAAGAGATGTTTATTTTATTTTTTGGTGAAATGTTGCTGTCATAGATCCAAAGCTGTGTGTCTGAGTTAAGAGGTTCAGTTTGGAGATCTGAACTTGGACAGCACACCCAAAATAGCCTAAATTGGCATGGGAGACAAGTGGACAAAAAAAAAGGTGTTAGTTCCTTAGTTCTATCACCTCACTTTGGGGTCATGGCTTTGAGGAAGGGAACTTGAATTCAGATCACAAATTTTCTGCATGGTACAAATTGGGTAACTCTTGGCTATAGTGACTGTCATTCTTTATTGTGGTGGGAGGAAACAGTGAAGAGGCTAAGCAGAGATCACTGTTTAATTACCCTTATTCTAGTAGTTATGCTTTGGGGATTATCTGGGGATGAAATTTATGCTGATTTCTTTACTCTGTCATAAAAAAATCGATTGTTTTGTCACTTAGAAAAAAATAGAATTTGTGAGGAATAAGCAGTTTCAGTCAGCAGTAAGGTAGGAAACTCTAAACTCTTTATCAAGGATCTTAGCAAGTTCCCAAACAGAAAATAACCAGAATGCTTTTATGGTATTAAGCTAAAAACTAATATCCAAAATATTTTGATTATCAAGTAAATTGCATCCAGTATCAATTTGGGGGCTATATTCGACAGATATCAAGAGCTTACTGTATACCAGGCATAGTTTTAAGTGCTAGGGATACAATGTGGAGCAAAGACCTTGCTCTCATAAAGCTGTGTTCTGCTGGGAGAGACAGACAATAAATAAACATATACATATATCATTTTGTGATAAGCATTAGAAAGAAAATAAAGCAGGTTTACAGGGATAAAGTGATGGGGCGAGGGGACTGTTTCTCATAGGAGGGTTAGGAACAGCTCTCCAGCTCCAGGCACTACCAGCCTTCCCCATTGCTTTTCCTCAGTTTCTCCAGATGTCACAAGTTCATTTGTACCTCAGAATTTTTGCAAATGTTTTCTCTGTCTGCACCCCCTTCTTCTCCTACCAATTTCTTTCCCCCCATTACCTCTTACTATTCTTCAGAACTGAGCCAGAAGTCCCTTCCTCAAGGAAGCCTCCCCTGGCCCTTCAGATCACGTTCAGGTTCTCTCTTAATTACAGCACTGAACTTCTTCATTGTACAGAGCATAATTATAATGACATGTGTGTTGAGTAATGCTTTTGTCACCTCCAGACTATAAGCTCCATGAAAGCAAAGACTATATGTCTTGTTTCCTTACTGTTGAATCTTTGAAATCTTGTAGTTTGCAGAATAGGTACTCCCAAAATAATTATTGAATATCTGAATAACTTTTAATATACCAAAATATTCAATTAAGCGTGGAAGGCCCCTTGCCAAGCCTGTTTAGAAAACACTATACTTGGTCTTATAGGTTATCTAAATAGTAATTTGGGGTTTTTTATATAGCAAGATTAGTTCACCTAATTTGGCTCATTTGGTTGTGAATATCAATACTAACCTACCATGTCACTGTCCTCCTTTCATTTCAAAGATATTCTTGGAAACATGTACTGATTGAACTATAATTTAAAATGAATAACCTTTTATTTGTAAATGACTGAGTCATAAGTAGGCAGAATCAACCCATGCTTTTATTTTCATTGCATATAAAAATTTCATATGAAGGTATTGATGTACAGTACTATCCCCATGGGCTGTAAGAGAGGCTAAGAAACTACTAAAAGAATCATTTGTAATGCTCACACACAATTTACCACTCTGAAAACATATCCAAAGAAATAAAATTAAAAACAACTTAAATCATTAAGGTTTTTTTTTTTTTTTTGTAATTATAGTGTCCCCTTTGTACTGTTTAAAACAAAAGTAATCAAATTCCTTTGGGCCAGGGCTGCTAAAATCTACAGTTTGTGTCAAAAAATAAAATAAAATAATAGGAGGCTCATTTTTCCTAGAAAAAGGATATTTCCTTTCAGTGATAAGTCACATGTTCCAAGGGCTGGGCAGCAGTGGGAGGAGGTTTCCACATTATTCACTATACATCTTTCATGCTTTCAGGGACTGGCCATTGTGCAAAGTTAAATTAAAAGTTTCTAAAGCAATATAAGTTCTGCAGAAACACATTCTAGAGGATGGTGAATTCTTTATGCTATGTAAATTGACATGAGACAATTTTTGTTTAAATAGATGGGCTTCCATATACATATATATGCATATATATATATATATATATATACACACATATATGTGGAAATTTGATTTATCTCAGAGAAAAATTCCAGGGCTAAGAAATGACGTTTCTTATAGAATATTCTCTCAATACGACATGAAACTGTGAACAGATGATAACCAACACTAGTGACTGTTTCAAGTCAAGTTCATTCTCCTGTGGGCTCTAGAAGCCAAAAAGACTTTTTTTGAGTTGGAATCTCACTCTGTCGCCCAGGCTGAAGTGCAGTGGCATGCTCACGACCACTGCAGCCTCGACCACTGGGCTCAAGTGATCCTTCCGCCTCAGCCTTCCAAGTAGCTGAAACTACAGGCGTGTGCTACTATGCCTGGCTTATTTTTTTATTTATTGTAGAGGTGAGGTTTCACCAACTTGGCCAGGCTGGTCTCAAACCCCTGAGCTCAGGCAATCCTCTTGCCTCGGCCTCCCAAAGTGCTGGGATTATAGGCTTGAGCCACCGTGCCCGGCCTAGACTTTTTTTTTTATGACTATATTATCACTGGACAAGAACACATTTCCCCAGTAGTGTTTGAGAGTTAAAAAGCAAGCAATCAAATGCAAGTAGCTGAAGCAGCTCCTGATCAGCAGGTGCCAAACAATCACATGTGCTCCTTGGCAAGAAGTATTTAAGAGCTTAGGTTTCAAAAAGAGTCTCAGAATCTTCCAGAGGTTGTCTGTGGTTTTGTAAAATCCACCTATTGCCAGAAATCCCATCAGTTGAAAGCCTGGATGTCAAATGCCCAGCCCTAGTTGCACTATTACCTTCCTTTCCAATGCAGCAAAACAGAAGAAAATATTGGTTAAAGTTAAGGCACAGCCCTGGGACCAAAGACCTGCAGCTATGTTTTTTAAATTTATATATCTTTATGTATTTTATAGTTTTCTTGAATCTTCCATAAACAAGCTCTAAGGTGACAAGACTATATTACAGAAGAAAAGAAAAATGTACAAGGAGTATGTATACACACCATTCATTCTCTCACCAAGAGTTTCCAAATATATCAACACCATCCCATCGTGGGACAATGTTTTAATAAGAACTGATAATTTACAATTAACATTACAGTATGTACATCGCAATAAATACATGGTTGTAAACAGACAAACAAGACTGTATTACAGGTAAGGTCATTTGGTGAGAAAAAAATGCATGGCACAAAAAATAAATAATGCATTCAAAAATTATCATAAAGCTTTCTGTAAAATCCATTTCATTCAAGTTTTTTCTTTCCTTTTCTGCAATTTGTTCTATCTACATTATTTTCTTGTGAATTTTAACTGATGCAAAAGAAAACAAAATGAATACAGCATTGTGTCCAGTAACTTGCAAGCTGAAATGCACTGGTTTTATGCAAACTTGGACATTTTTTTCCCCATACAGTACCCAGATATTGCATTTTCTTATGGCATTTTAGGATACATAAAGCCACTTGTAAAAGGATGTTCTTTTTAAAGCAGTGTATATTTCTGAAGCACACTTTGGCGAGAGAGAAGGAGAGAGAGAAAGAGAGGAGGGCAAGGGTAATCAGATTGTACAGTGCATTAGTCCCTGTCTCTTGGATATTTAGCCTTTTCTGTGACTTGATTGTCCATCGGTGGGTATCTTTACAACATGGTACCATTAAAAACCAACAAACCGGGGGGAAAAGGTTCTCTTAGTGCAGTTATAAATCCTTTCAGGTCTGGATTTGTTAGTGACATATTGCTGTGTTTTAACTTCTTTTTTCATTATTAAGATTCTAGGCACTCTGTGGGGGAAATACCAAGTGTAGGGAGGGAAGGGAATGAGAATGTTCTGGAAAGAGGAATAAACCCTAGACTCGTTGCCTTTCCTTCTAGACCTCCCTCAGGGACAAATAAAGTTAAAAGAAACAAGTTTCCAAATGTTCTTGTGAAACCACTTGGTCAAACATAGGTCTTTATTCAAAGAGTTACTCTCTGTTTGACCTTACAGGGGAAAGAGTCGAAACTACTAATTAACTAGTTGATTCCTGTTCTGCCCTATGTAAAAGATCAGAGTTATAAAGACATACTTTTCTATCAGAGGTTCTAAGCATCAGCTGGACTTCAGGGGATTAAAATGGAACTTCAGCTTGAGTCATTTCCCTGGCCGATGACTTAGTTACCAGTCTCTAGGAGTCTCCTTCAGAAGTTCCAAATATAGATGTTTTTCAGGGCTGTGATTTTTCATAATTCTATTTTCCATATGGTCAGATACCCTCTTTAGCCTCTATCTATATTATTGGATATCAATGTGAAAAATGGTTATTTGGGCTCTAAACTCTTCACAAAGAAGGTAAATACTTTTTGAAGAACTGATATGGGAATAAAGTCCAAACTAAATGCCCCATAATGCCAACAGGTATCAGGCAAATGCTGAGAATTAATCTCAAAGATTGCAGTACAGTTCCTGGTGCTAGAATCAGCCAAGAGTGATCTCTAATTTTTTATTTAGGCAGCATCTTTTTACTAATCCAAAGTTCTACAATGCATTACATCACCAACCCTCTGGTGTCAGTGGTATCAACTTCTCTCCCTCAGTGTGTTTATACAAGTAGTTTCCCTCTACAGGACATGTCTATGGATTGACCATAAGCGATGAAGCAATTCCTACATGTTATGTGGCTATCCATTAAGAAGCGTAGTTGCTATACTTAAAACCAATTCTCAGGCATAGTCTTGATATAGTTCTTAATCCTATGGTGAAATCATTAAAACCAAAGAGAATTCATTGTACTGGTGTTGGTTAATATATTCTGTTAATGTTCTTAAAAACTGCCAAGCTGGCCATTAACTTTGCTCTGTAAACCAAGAGTGAAAGCTAATCATGATATACAGCCTCATGGCAGAAATGAATGCTAACCCTAACTTGACTACCTGTTTCTTTTCAGCAATCAGAATGGTGATGATATATTTGATAAGACCCCCATCTAGCAAACATGAACAGAGGTTCAAACACACACTAAATAATAAAGCAGCACGAGGGGAAAATGTTTTTCTTACGATAACTGGTTATAAAAATGATAAAAATGAGCATGAAATGTGTGGATCATTACAAAGACATGCACTTGGGAAATGCACGTCTATCAATACAGCAAAAAGTTATCAGAAGACACTAAGTAGGAAAATATCTAAAAAAGACTGACCATTTTAGCTACTGGGTATTTATATATCTTCCACTTGCTTCAGACACCCCAACTGATGACTGAGTTTCCATGAAGCTTAAGACACATTTGACATAACGCACATCAAAGTATTATAGAACAAATAGTCACTTTGCACACTGTGAAGAAAAACATCAATGGAGAGCAACTCTGCTTATCTGGAAAGAGTGAAACAAAAAGCAAAGTAAACGAAGACCTAGAAAAAGGGTTTCCTGCAACATAAAGTTGTTTTTCTGTTTTAAAATATGGAAGTCATTGGTATATAAAACAATGAATCACTACAAATCAGTTAATTGCTATGAACTATAAGGTGCAAGTAAAATTAGTAAATTAGATTTATCCAGTGTAGCACAGATTTGTACTGAAAACTTGCAAGTTACTCCTTAGAAAAAAATAACCAGTGGCAGATGAAGTTCTGAACATAGTTTTTTAAATATAATACCTCAATACATTTAATAATAAAAGTAAGCTCTACAAAAAATCTGTTTTACATATCATACAAAATGTAGAGGTCAGTGTAGCTCACTGAACCACACTATTCAGTCATGTATCAGGAAGACTTGAAATTAGAAAATTATGCAACTTCTGTGGCTCATCCCCTTCCTCCTGGTAACAGATTTATACTGTGCCCTGTTCTTGATGCATTTGTTGCTTCATCCATTAAGTTCATTCTGTATAATGCCTTCTTCTGAAAATATCGCAAACAAATAAAAATAAAAGAAACCCCAAGTCCAATCAACTTTTGGGCTGCCTGATGAGCCACACTCTCTTGAAAACATTCTGGAGTAGATTTTATCTGCTTCATCAGCTCTACCAAGCTGAAATCTCATTGAAATGCTGTTCATGAAGATGTCCACCTTGCTTTGATGACATGGAGGTGAAAAAACTGGATACAATATTCCTGAGCGCCAGACTAAGTAGTCAAGGTCAGTTTTGTTCAACAAACGTCCTGGCAGATGACAGTGAGGTGTGACCGTGGTTGTGGCATGTGACATGCACTTTGGAAACAATTTTTCTACTTTAAAAAAAAAAAAAGGCATGAAAGTCTTTGCACTGTTACGTGTCAGGGGAGCGATCATCTATTACGCAAGTTTCGGGCTGGCTTTCCTCTTCTTCCCCCACTGCTTCTTCTTCAACCTGTTCATCAAGGGGGATTTCGGTAGACTCCGAGTCTTGAGTACAAAGAGTCTTGGAGTCACTGCAGCTAGTGTCTTCTTCCACTTGACTTCCACTGTCCTTTTCTGTGTCTGACTCACCGTCTTCCTCTAAAGTTAGTTCAAACTGGAATTTCTCAGTTTGACCCTGCCGGCCCTCCTCCTGGTCATCAGGTGCAGGAGAGGGGCTCTGAGGGATTGTGCTCTGGTACCATTCACGATTGTCCTCCAAAGTGTCCAAAATGTCCTGGGCATCAGGGTGTACGAGGTCTGCCCATGTCTCCCAGAGAGGATGAACAATATAGTCTATGAAGCCCACCTAGTTAAGAAAAAATTCCAATATCAGTAGAAGACTTGGAACTAAGAAACAGTGGAAGAGGCTCACCAGATCATCACCCGCAAATAGAATAGCAAACAGACTACTGACCTTAGTTTAGTAAAATAGTCACTATTTTAGACAACAGATCTTATAAAAGTCTTATTAGCTGATCGAAATTGGCTCCTAGAACCCTTAGTTCAAGAGTGTGTTTACAGCATAAAATTTTTTCTTGTTTACATGGTAGGGCTTAGGGCCTGAACTTTATTTTAGAATCACCAATTTGTAGGTGAATCTAGGTAACTGAAGTAATGCCATGTATTCTATGTATAGGAATATACTAAATGAATATAGTCATAATGAATATAATGCCATGAGGATATATATATGACTAGATGAATGTAAGTCGAAAAATTAGTCTGTTGGATCACAAACACTAAAGTGAAATTGAGCTTGTTAAAAACAAAGTAATTTCAAAAACCCAGTAAAATACCATCCAATGTGAACACAAAGTAACCAAATCCTAAAGCAGTAGCTCTGTTCTCTCTGAAAGCTGTGTGCTTCATACGTTACCTGTGATTTTTCCACGGATGCATTGTGCTTGTCACACATGGGACTTATCTCCATGCCGCGCTCCCTCTCTCGGTCTCCTTGGCGGAAGAACTCCTCCATGATCCGGTCTGTCCACTGGCGGTACAGCTGGAGAGGCTTTGTTGGGTTGCTTAGATCTGCACAATGCACCATATTCTGAAGGACCTGAAATAGGTGGATGTATTCTTTATTTAGCACCTGTTCCTTTTTTAAAAACAAAAAACTAGAAATTCACATTGGATGGCTGTGACACTTAAAAATACATGTAGTGTAAGATTTATCCCAAATAGTTCAACTACGATGTGTGTGGTTCACACTTGTATTAATAGTGCCAAATTATGACACTTCTACCACCTCTAAATATTGTAAGAGAAACTGTTTATGGTTGATTAAATTCAGAACTGCTTAAGTGGTTGGTTTTGTGGGGTGTTAGGTTTTTTTAAACATACATGCAAATAAAAAGACCAATATAATTCTACCTGATTAATTCTCAGGAATAAGAATTTAGATAGAAATCCTGCCTATTACTACTAAAAGAATAAAGTGCACATGCACACACACAGAAAACTCAAATAATGCTTTACCTGAATCCTATCAGAATAATTATCAAGAAGAAGAACTCCAGAACTTGTCACTTTCTTAGTTTCAACCATTGTTTTCAAGTCAGCCAGTAGATTCATGTGTTTCGACATGTCTGTTGCAAGTACCTTAAAAGAACAAGAGTTATTGCTTATATCAAATGACCTATTAAATATAGGTATGTCTCTATGTGTATATTATGTATTTATGTGTATTTTTACATATATAATAAAACTTCCAAAATTTCAAAAAAAAAAGAAAAACCAAGAGTATTAAGTCCCAAGGAGAACATCAAACTTTGCACATGAAAATACTATGCAGAATACAGGAAAGAATGGCATAATACTATGCTATGTAATAACAGTGTGTGGAAATTCTTTACTCCTTTTAGGGGCAGAGTCTTTTTCCCCTTTGCTGTCAAAATTTTCTCGAAGCCCAGATAAATGTGTGCAATATGAAGAAACATTAGGCACTGACAATCACTTTCATGGTAAAAAAAAAAAGTAGGACGACAGCTCTATGGATAAGGCATCATCACATGCTTTGGAATTTTTTCCATTCCTTGGACTAGAAAGTGGTTACTGTATTATGATGAACTAATTCAAGCTTGCTCACAGACTGCTTCAGAGACAGAGTATTCTGGTTAATTGTCTGCTCATCCATGACAGACAATTCCTGCCTTTGTGTGTTCAAAGTTTTTGATTACCAGAGATTTTCCAGGAAAAAAAGAGAGAGAAGAGTTAAAGTCATGGATGTTCTCAGTGGCATTATCTACTGATAAAAAAAGGTGAAAAAAAAATCCACTGGAGCTGTGGCTTTTGTTAGTCATCCTTCTCTGCCTGCCACAGAGCAGAGGGGCTCAGAAAATAAAACCTGCATGATGAGAGTGAGTTGTCGTTATTCAGTCCAAACTGATGGAAGTGGAAAACCTATTATAGAGCATCACTGGCAACAGCAGGGGCAGCTTCTAAAACATATAGTGTAAGAATATGTTCCAAAATACAGTTCCTTTTACCTAAGACTCATCTCATTCTTTTTTTTTTTTTTTTTAACAACTTGCATCATAGTTCTCTTACTTACGATGTCAATGACCATTTTCCTTAAAGATTGTCTTTGCTTTTTGGTCAAATTCTGGAAAATGTCACAGTTTTCTTCCTGAAGCAACTTAAAGCCCACAGCTAAATGATGGTTCTCTAAGACCGAGGAATCATTGTACATCAAGGCAAGTTCAGAGTCTGAAAAGAAGAAAAGCGGCAGATCAACAAAGCTGTTTATCAGAAGTTAATCTTATTCTTCCAATTCGAAGATACTTTGAGTTTAATATGCAATTTCCCCTCACTGCTGCCCATTACATGACATCATCCAGGCGAGGCTAACTTAGATAATGTAAGAACAGAAAGAACACTGGAATCTTGGGAGTGGATTCGAATGCTTCTGATCCATGGCAGGTCATTTCGCTCATTTGGGCCTCAGCTTCCTCTTTTCTAAGGTGAAAGCATTGAATCAGATGATCTTTTAACCTCTCCTCTAGAGCTGCCATGAACTCAGCAGAATATGATATTATTCTTAACATCTGTAACATGTCCAGAGCATAAGGGGTTGTATTCCTGATAACTGTGGATTTCCTGCCCTACAATTTAATGTAAAGATCAAGTGATGTGGGGTTATTTGTACTCCAAGAGAATACAGGAACAATTTGTAATATATGAACAACATTAGGTTTGTTCACGCTATCCTTTTCTTCCACCGTATACCTCTGAAGTCTAAGCTTTATTCCTTGTTTTCATTTCTTTTTCCAAGTACTGTTGCAGTCAGTATACACTGTGCAGGATTATTGCTCTCCGTGCCTGTTTGCTCATGGCTTCACAGAGACGTTGTGTTTGGCTGTCTACATACCTCTTGGTGAAGATTCTGTCTCACTCTCACTACTGCCCTGGACCTGTGTATTTTAGGCAGAGAGAGTCTGCCTCTTTGCTAGTTCCTATAAATAGCAAACTCAGACCTGTAAGAGAGTAATTGAAGAAAAAATTGATTGGTGCTTTTTTTGGTTTCCATTTAAGTCATTGTAAAGACTAAAAGCACATATATTTGATCTTTTTTTGACCTGACTAATGCATTCAAAATATATTTAAATATACTTTTCTAAGAAAGAAATACCCAGTACTATGCAATGGCTATTTTAAAGGAGCTAGGAAGAAGAGGCTTGAGACATAGCTCAACTGGGAAACCTTATGATTTTATCAGAACTAAGAAAAAACCTATAAAAATAGGAATTTGCACATACAAAATTCTGCTCGCAAAATACAGGCTCGGAGATGTCTAGAGTTTTAGGCAGTGGGTATGTAAGGTATTTTTCTTTTTTCCTTTTTGGATAAGGCAGTAGTGTTTATTTTTTAAAAGGCAGTACTTGGCTAAGTCTTACAGTCTCCAAATACCTTTCTTAGTTTTTATCCGTAGATGGTTAAGCATATAAAATTCAAAATTTTTAAACTATATAAGATCTTTAGTACATGATATTGTTGTATTTCAATAATAGAATCTTTATATCAATAGCTTTGGGGGTACAAATAGTTTTTGATTACGTGATTGCATTGTATGATGGCAAAGAAGTCTGGGCTTTAAGTGTACCCTCCACCCCTACCTGAGCACACTGTACCTGTAGGTGATTTTTCATTTCTGCTCCACCCTACCCCTCATAAGTCTTCACTGTTCATTATACCATTCTCTATGCCTTCGCTTTTCCTTAGTTTAGTACTATTTATAAGTAAAAACATGTGGTGTTTGTTTTTCTGTTCAAGTTAGTTCACCTAGGATGATATTCTCCAGTTCCATCCAAGTTGCTACAAAAGACATCATTTCATTTTTGATGGCTGAATAGTATTCCATAGTGTATATATATACCACATTTTCATTATTCACTGATCAGTTGGTGAGTATTTATGATGGGCATTTATGTTGATACCACATCTTTGCAGTGGTGCTGCGATAAACACGCGAGTATAGGTGTCTTTTTTATATAATGACCTCTGTTCCTTTGGGTAGATACCTAGTAGTGGGATTGCTGGATCAAATGGTGGATCTACTCCTAGTTCTTTGAGAAATCTCTATATACCAATTTCCATAAAAGTTATACTAATTTACACTCCCACCAATAGTGTATAAGCATTATCTTTTCTCTGCATCTGCACCAGCATCTACTGTTGTTTTTTAAAAAAAATTTTAATGGTCATTCTGACTAATATAAAGTGGTATCTCATTGGGGTTTTGATTTGCATTTCCCTGATAATGAAAAATGTTGAACATTTTTTGATATGTTTGTTGGCCATTTGTATAACTTCTTTTGAGAGATATGTGTTTATGTCATTTGTCCACCTTTTAATGGGGTCCTTTGCTTTTTCTTGTTGATTTGTTTGGGTTCTTTGTAGATTCTTGATATTAGTCCTTTGTCAGATATATAGTTTTTAAATACCTTCTCCCATTCTGCTTATTTGTTCTGTTATTTCTTTTGCTGTGAAGAAGCTTTTTAGTTTAATTAAGTCCTACTTACTTGTTTTTGTTGCATTTGCTTTTAGGGTTTTAGCCACAAATTCTTTTCCTAGACCAATGTCTAGGAGAGTTTTTCATAGGTTTTCTTCTAGGACTTTTGTGGTTTCAGGTCTGACAGTTAAGTCTTTAATCTACCTTGAGTTAATTTTTTTTATATGGGGAGAGAGAGAGATCAAGTTTTATTTTTCTTCATGTAGCCATCCAATTTTCCCAGCATCAAATGATGAATACCATGTCCATTCCAGTGTATGTTTTTGTCTGCTTTTTAAAAAATAAGTTAGTAGTAGGCATTTGGGTTTATTTCTGGATTCTCTATTCTGTTCCACTGGTCCATGTATCTGCTCTGGTATCAACGCCATGCTGTTTTGGTTACTACAGCCTTGTGGTATAATTTGAAGTCAGATAATGTGATACCTCCAGCTTAGTTCTTTTTGCTTAGGATTGCTTTGGCTATTCAGGTTCTTGGTTCCATATGAATTTTAGAATTGTTTTTTCTAATTCTGTGAAAAATGATGTTGGTTGTTTGATAGGAATTGTACTGAATCTGTAGATCACTTTGAGTACTATGGTCATTTTAACACTGTTGGTTCTTCCAATCCATGAGTATGTGATATTTCTCCATTTGTGTCCTCTACAATATCTTTCATCAGTGTTTTGTAGGTCTCCTTGTAGAGGTATTTGGTTAAGTATACTTCTAGGTGTTTTATCTTTTTGCTGGTGTTATAAATGGAATTGAGTTATTGGTCTGATTCTCAGCTCAGCTGCTATTGGTGTACAGCGGTACTGATTTGTGTGTGTTGATTTTGCATCCTGAAACTTTACCAAATTCATTTATCAAGTTCAGGAGTCTTTTGGAGGAGTCTTTAAAACTCCTAGGTATAAGATCATATTGTTGGCATACAGAGATAGATTGGTTTATTCTTTTTCCAATTTGAATGCCCTTTCTTTCTTTCCTTCTCTTGCCTGATTGTTCTGGCTAGGACTTCCAGTACTATGTTGAATAGAAGTGGTGAAAGTAACCATCCTTGCCTTGTTCCAGTTCTGAGGGGAATGTGTTCAACTTTTCTCTGTTCAGGATGACATTGGCTGTGGATGTGTCATATATGGCTTTAATTATTTTGAGAAACGTTCCTTTTGTGCCTATTTTGCTGGGGTTTTTATTGTGGAGGGATGCTGGATTTTATCAGCTGCTTTTTTGCACCTGTTAAAATGATCGTATGATTTTTGTTTTGAAATTTGTTTGCATGGTGTACCATGTTAATTGACTTATATGCTGAGTCACCCTTGCATCCCTGTAATAAAACCCACTTGATTGTGGTGGATTTCTTTTTTATGTGCTGTTGAATTTAGCTTGCTAATATTTTCTTGAGGATTTTCATGTCTGTGTTCATCAGATATTGGTCTGCAATGTTAAACAAAATTATTTTAAAGATGTGGGGTACAATTCAGGGTTAGGTATACAAATGGTCATTGTACAAGTAAAGTTTGGGCCTCACTTTGGTCCCCACATTACCTGGTTTGAGATCAGGTACCCTTATTGATGAAGTGTGCCCTTCCCCCCCACCCCAACCTCAGCAGTTTTCCACTACAGCCAATCCCTTTTTTATAGTATTATGATAATTGTTCAGGGTCCGCTTATGAGTGAGAACATGTGAATATGTGGTACCCCGCAGTTTTCTTTTTTTGTTGTGTCTTTTCCTGGCTTTGGCATCAGGGTGATACTGGCTTCATAAAAAGAGTTAGGGAGAATTCCTCCCTCTTCAGTCTTATGGAATAGCTTCAGTAAAATTGGTGCCAGTTTTTCGCTGAAAGAATTCGGCTGCAAGTCTATCAGGTACTGAATATTGAGTAATTGTTGAGAGACATTTAGTTACTGTTTCAATCTTGCCACTCATCATTGGTCTGTTCAGGGTTTCTATTTCTTCCTGATTCAAGGTTGGGGGGTTGTATGTTTCTAAGAATTTATGCATTTCCTCTAGATTGTCTAGTTTGCATCAAGGTGTTCATAAGAGTTTTGAATGATCTTTTGAATTTCCATTGTATCAGTTGTTGTCTCCATTTTCATTTCTGATTGTGATAATTGGAGTCTTCTCTCTTATTTTCTTAATTAATCTAGGTAGTTGTACATTAATTTTGTTTATCTTTTCAAAGAAGCGACTTTTTGTTTCATTGTTCCTTTGTCCATATTTTTAAAATTTCATTTAGTTCTGCTCTGAGTTTTGTTATTTCTCTTCTTCCTCTAGCTTTGGGTTTGGTTTGTTTGTGTTTTTCTAGTTCCCTGAAGTGTGACGTTAGGTTGTCAATCAGTCTCTTTTTTTAATGTAGGCCTTAAGTGTCATAAATTTTCCTCTAAGCACAACTTTGGCTATGATCTAGAGGTTTTGACAACTTGTTTCATTGCTGTCATTCATTTAAAGGAAATTTAAAATTTCCATCCTGATTTCATTGTTGACCCAAAGATCATTCAGGAGCAGATTGTTTAACTTCCATGTTTTTGTTTGGTTTTGCGAGTTCTTCTTGGAGTTAATTTCTAGTTTTAGTCCACTGTGGTCTAAGAAGATTCTTGATTTGATTTTGATTTTTTTGAATTTACTGAGACTTGCATTGTGGCCTATTATATGGTCTATCTTAGAGAATTTTCCATGTGCTGATGAGTAAAATGTACATTCTGTAGTTCTGGAGTAGAATGTTCTGTAGATGTCTTTTAGTTCCATTTACCCTAGGGTTCAGTTTAACTCCAATGTTTCTTCCTTGCCTGCCTTGGTGATCTGTCTATTGCTGTCAGTAAAGTGTTGAAGTCTCCCACTATCATTGTATTGCTATCTCTCTTTCTCTCTCTCTCTCTTTTTTTTTTTTAGGCCTAGTAGAATTTGTTTTATAAAACTGGGGACTCTGGTGTTAGGTGCACATACATTTAAAATAGTTAGGTCTTCTTGTTGGATTTATCCCTTATCACTATATAATAACCATCTTTGTCTTTTTTAACTGTTGTTAACTTAAAGTTTACTTTATCTGATATGAGAATGGCTACTCCTGCTCATTTTTGGCAATTTTTTCCCCCAATTCTTTCTTTACTTGAACTTATAGGAGTCTCTGTGTGTTAAGTGGAATTCTTAAAGGCGGCAAATATTTGGATTGTGTTTTTCTATCCATTCTGCCAGTCTATTTTAGTGGGGTATCAAGACAATTTATGTTCAAGGTTAATAATGATATGTAAGGTACTACCCCATTTATCATGCTGGTTGTTTATCAGGATTCTTTTGAGGGAGTAAATATGTATGTAGACATGGGCATTAACAGAATTGACTTGGCCTTACAAAAACCCTAATTGGTTTATATGCCTCATGAAGAAAGTTGAAACAATTAAGACCACTGAGGCTGCAGAAGAAGAACAAGATGATGAGCTGTTCCTTCAAGGAGACAGATGCTCTGTAGTTGGAAGTTGCAACAAAGAGTCCAAGTTCTACTCAATGTAAGGATGACCTTTCCACGTAGGACAGGTATCCCAGAGCACTGGCTAGGCCTATCTTGGAAAGTGGCTATCTCCAGAAGCTTAAGAGTCCAGATTGGCCAGAAAAAAACAGGAAATGAACTGCTGGCCACCAACTGCCTCTTCGGTCTCTGAGAATGTTATAAGAATCAAGAGTAGTGACTGCTGATTTTAGATGAACAAATGGATTAGCATTTAAGAAACTGAATCTCAGGGAATTCATTTAACTTTCTACTCTTCTTTAAGATTGAAGGAAAATTGTTACATCTAAATGGAGAAATAAGATTTTGCAGCTCCTCATATATTTTCACCAAGATGCTAATACAGTACTTCTAAGTGGAGTCCTTGGAGGCTCACGAATGATCAGAGAGCTGTTGTCATATTTTGGTAAAATGCACAGCACAGAGGGGCAAGAGGCTAGCTGATATAACATTTTTGTTGAAACCCTCCTATCTCAAGCCCAGAATAAGTTGCCTCTTCCATGAAGCCTTTCTTGATTATCACAGACAGAACTGCTCACTTTCTCCTGTAAAGTTCTATACTATTCTGTATCATTCATCTGTACATGTATCACACTCCACATTGTTTGTCCATATCTCTGTGCAAATCTTTTAATCCCTTATCAAACCTTTCACCTACTTAAGAGACTTAAGCCCCTATATAAAATTAAAGGGTATTCATTTGATATGTTTGGTTGTCTGGTTTCTCCTGGGCACTTCAATTACTCCTAACTTACAAAGTACAAAGTGGCACAGAATATAGTAAGACATAACATTGAGAGTAATTAGGTGCCAGGAAATGATTTATGTGAATTATCTCATCTAATCCTCACAACTCGTTTAGCAAGATTCTATTGTTATTGTCATTTTCAAATAAAGAAAATAAAAAATCTTAAGGTAAATAACTCTGTCAGTATCAACTAGCTGGTCAGCACTGGAGCCAGTACTTAAAGCCGGCAGTCTCTAGAGCCTATGCTTATATTGCATACTATTTGAAATGCTTTATGAATAAAGATGAATACTGAGTGGTGAGCACTCAACATGAACAAGAAAATGACAAACACAATCCATTCAGTGCCTGACACATACTAATAATCAAGCATTTGCAATTTTATTGCATATGCATACCTTTAAAACCCAAAGTCATCCATTTATTATACATAGGCCATTTGTGTTCATTTGTAATAACTACTCTGGATCATCAAGAATAAACTGTGGTCAACATAAGTTACTAACAAAGGCAGACCACCTTTATTTCTCTAACTCCTAGCCTCAAACAATCCTCCCACCTCAACCTCCCAAAGTGCTATGATTACAGGCATGAGCCACCATGCCCTATTTATTTCTTTATCTCTCCCTTCTGAGTTGTTACGGAATGGAGGGTTGAAGGGTGGGCTGGTACCACCACATAAATGAGAACATGTACTTCACCTATGTTAATCTTCTGTCCCTCTGTAGAAGTGTTCTTTAGAGAAAAAGAACCAATAGGAGACCCTGTGTAGTGTGTGTGAATATTATTATACGCATTGGCTCAGGCAATTATGGAGGCTAGTGAGTCCCATGTTTGCAAAGTAGAGAACCAGGAAAGCAAGTCCAAAGGGCAGAGAACAACCAAGAGTCCTGATGTCAGACGCAGGAGAATACAGATGTTTTAGCTCAAACAGAAAAGGAAATTTGCCCTTCCCTCAACTTTCTGTTCTATTCAGTTCCTCTTTGGATTGGATCATGCCCACCCACATTGGTGAGGACATTCTTCTTTACTCAGTCTACCAATTCAAATGCTAATCTCTTCCAGAAACCTTCACAGACACATCCAGAAATAATGTTTACCGGCTATCTAGGTATCCCTTAGCACAGTCAAGCTGACACCAAAAGGAGTCATCACAAAGCCTGCTCCTGTCAATCTGGCACCCATACATATCTCCTTATACCATATTTAATCTCCAAATAAAGACAATAACAAGGTCATAATTCTGTCAAATATGATACAACTATTGTGCCTCCAACCAAAACACACTAATCCCTTCCCTAGAGAAGAAGATAACGTTTTTAAATGATGTTTTTATTTTTATCCTAATATTCCATAACTTGAATACTATATCAAGTTAGCAACAGTTGAATACTAATATAAAGCTAATACTTCTTATTTTATGTGATAAAGTAATAAGAGAGGAAAGAAAACAAAGATATTTGCTAAATGTACACATACATGCACGTATGCATTCATAACAAAATACTCATGACAATTACAGTCCTTATTTCTATATCATGTAATATGGTCATAGCTGGTATATATAACTACCTTCTACCACTCATTCTATATTCCCTTTGCCTTCAGCAAATACCTCAGATGGTCATGATTCTTTACCTGGTGGGGTGAACCCAAACCTTCATCCCTGAAGGGTCTAGGCATTAGTAGTCCTGCCAGGATTAGCTTGTTGTAGTTTTCTGTTGACCTTAATTACAAGGCATGGTAATACTAAGAGATGTTCTAAGGGCTGCCCTGTATTCCAGACATATTCTTTCTTACCTCCATTGTAGAGTAGTAACCCAATTTCCCCTTGGCTGTCAGGATCAACCAACCTAACACTGTAACTCCCTTCTTGGCTGACTGACTCAGAGGCATGAGGAATCCAAAGTGGCTGGGTCCTAACTTCTTATTATGGAATCACTCTTGTGTCTCCTAATGGGAAGATTCTTCCCTCTGGAACTAAGACTTTTTGGTCAGCAAAGCATGAAGTTGCAGGAACAGGAAGTAAAATTTTGCTAGTCACTAGGGGTAACTATGAGTACCACTCCCATTTCCATCCCATGAATTTTGGTTATGGGAGAAATAGTACCACAAATAGGAAGCTGATTCAGCACATATATGGCTTTTTGGAGAACCTTTTCCCAGCCCCATTGACGTCTATGAGACATCTATTCACATACCTTTTCCCCAAGTGTCTTTGTCACCAATTTTCCAATCATGTTTTTTCCAAGTCCCTGATCATCCACACAGATCACTGACTACAGCCCATGAATTGGTATATAATTGCACCTCTGGCCATTCCTCCTTTCAAGCAAAGTGAACAACCAGGTGCCCTACCTGAAGTTCTTCCCACTGGAAAAATTTCCCTTTCCAGATTACTACTGGCCGTCAGAGATGTCCCACAGTGGGACAGTAGTGCTGCAACTGTCCACTTTCAGGTGGTGCCTATATATGGTACAGAACAATCTGTAAACCAGGCCCTTTGTCAGTTAACTATAGGAAACTTCCCATGAGACCACATGTGCTGGCTGAGAAAGAGAAGGCAGGAGTGGAGACTATAGGCATTTGGGACACTTCTTCACGTAACATACTTGTGAATTCAGCATCTGCTTGGGTCCAATCAATTATGTTATACCATTTCCATTTGATGACAAAGTGTTGCTGTACATGCCCAATCTTATGATTTGGTTGGTCAGGTAACAGCTAGTTCATAATGGGTAGGTAGCTCATGGGAACTTTATAGCCCATGATCAAACATTCAGTATCTACTTAGGTCAAGTAGCAGGCCAAAAGCTGTCTCTCAGGACAGTAGCCGTCTTTAGATGATGGCAGGGCCTTGATCCATAAGGGTCTGTGCTGTGATTTACCTAGAACCCTGCCAAAGACTCCAAACAGCATCCCTTTCTGCCACTGCCACTCCAAGCACCATTAGATCTGCTGGACCATATGGCTCAAGTGCAGGGCAGCTTGCACAACAGGCTGGACCTGTTGTAAAGCCCCACTCAAAACTAGCAGCTTTTCTGCCACTCTGGTTCTTGGCCCACTCAAAACCAGCAGCTTTTCGGGTCATTGGGTAAACGGACCAGAGTAACACACCCAAAGGAGAAATATGCTGCCTCCAAAATCTAAATAGGCTTACTAGGCATTGTGCTTTTTTCTTGGTTGTAAGGGGGGCCAGATGCAACAACTCACCTTAGAAGGGATATCTCAACATGCCCCACACCACTGGACCCCTAGAAATTTCACTACAATAGAAGGTTCCTGAATTTCTGTTGGATTTGTTTCCCAATCAATGCCCTCACTTTAACAGTACATGTTCTGTGAAGCTGAGGTTCAATTTGTTTTGTAATTCAGCCAATCATAGGATGAAGTTCTGCCTCGATTTTCAGCAATTTTGGTCTGCAGCTACAGGAGATGGGGCTCACCTTCAGGGCACATCTAGAAGCTCTTAGGTCACTTAGGGGGTCCTTGAACTGGGCATTCCAATCTTTGAGCTAGTCCTTTTCTTTCACCACTTGGTCCAGTAAAATTAGGAGCAACCAACCACCATCATTATTAGATTCCTTAGTTTTCTAAAAAGCTCTTTGCTTCTTATAAGTGGTTAATTAGGAGTCTCCAATGTTGATATTTTGCATATATCTATAAACAGTATAAATAGTTCACACCATAGGCTATTGGGTGCTCTCTTTACTACTGAAAATAGAATTGTTAGTGTTGATTACAGAGTCAATTCTAGAAGCTCCAGATTTGTAAAACTCACCCTTAAAATTCTCTCCAAAATGACTCTTGGCACTAAAAACTGTGTTAGGGTTCTCCAGAGAAGATATATATATAGGGTGTGTGTGTATATATATATGTGTGTGTGTGTGTATATATATATATATATATATTTGTGTGTGTGTGTGTATATATATATGTACACACACACACACCCTATATATAATATATACCATATATAATATATATATGAATTGGCTAAGGTGATTATGAAAAAAATATATGTATTTTATATGTATTATATATGGCATATATTATATATAGTGTACATATATACACACACACACACACACACACGAATTGGCTAAGGTGATTATGAAGGCCAAGCAATCCTATGATCTGCTGAGAACCAAGACAGCTGGTGGTATAATTTAGTCCCAGACTAAAGACGTGGTAGAGGTGTGGGTAAGAAAAATTAATGTTATAAGTCCCAATCTAAGTCTCAAGGCCCCAAAAGCAGCAGCACTGATATCTGAGGGCAGGAGAAGATGATATCCCAGCTCAGAGAAAGCAAATTTTCCTCTCTCCAACTTTTTGCTTTGTTCTTCTATTTGGGGGTCCTCAATGGATTGTATGATGTCTGCCAACACTGATAAGCTATCTTCTTCTCTCAGGCTACTGATTCAAATACAAATCTCTTTCAGAAACATCTTCACAGGCATACCTAGCTATGTTTTACCAGTTATCTGGGCATTCCCTCACCCAGTCAAGTTGACCTGTAAGATTAACCACCATACCCTCTTAAACTATAAGTCTCTGGAAAGCAAAAATCTGCTTTCTCCTGCTTTAAAATACTACCGGAGTACCTCATACACTGAGTCCTTCAGATGACAGCCTTATACTCACCTAATTACCCTTGGAGTGTTCATAAAAAAGAAGAACAGAGCTGGTGCTCATTAACCTTAAAAAGTGTATCAGAGTACTTCTAAGACTTTACTGTCAATTGTTTTAATTTGTTCCCTTATCCTTAATGTATTTATAATGAAAACAACATACAGTATGGTATATAATAGAATGTAAAGAAAACATATCAGTCTGAATGTTTAGCATTATTCACGAAAAAGTATTTTTCTTAAAGGCAAAAATTAAACCTTTTATGTACTTCCTAAAAATCTATAAAATTAGGAACATATCAAGACATAATAAATCAGGCCAGGCTCATTAAAAGTGCCAGCATACATTGTACTGCATGACCTCCCTGTTCTTCTCAGAAAAGATACAGTGAAACCTTAAACTGACACAATGTAAACCCAGGGAGCAGCATCCAATGTGTATTCATACTTACGTGTATGCTTTCATGGGTCCTAAAAGGGCCCCATGATAGGTTCTCATAAGATAGTTGGAACATGAAATGTTATCCTGTCTAGTCTGGATAGATAGGTTCCTAAACGAAACCTCTAAGATGTACTTGATTAATCTCCTATCTCAGGAAATTCCTGACTTTCCCAGTCCTCCTCTACATGGGTGAGTCACTAGAGTGCATTTTGCTATAGGGTAGTCCAGAAGCTATTAAAAGATACAAAAATAGTCCTGAAGGCTTGAGTTAAATCTCTCAAAGCAAGGTTACATTAAAATTCTTTCTTTAAATCTGGCTTCAGCATAGCATAGGAAACGAATGGGGTGAATTTAGATAATTCTACAGCTAGATTGCTATAGGGCATGAGAAGACTATTTATCCATAGACTCGAGCAAAAAAATTTAAAAGGCACATTCTTAACAAAAAACATTTACAGCAAATTTGCATTCTATTTTTCCATATATAAAAGTGCTCTTATGATATTACACTATCATAGGAGAGGGATTAAGTCATAGTTCATTTAAATCATTTACCAGTTAACTTCAAGTACCAAATAGAATTCTATAAACTGAAATCACTTTACAAAGGTATAGCCCAAGTGTTACCTAAAAATTCCCTACAGAGGTTTTGTGTGGCAACAACACAGATGTTCTTCTATATTGAACAGTCTCTACCATTCTTTATATTTCCAAATTCAGTGATAGTGTCTTATGAGGTGAGATATCATTAGTGAGAAAATAATTTAATGATTTAAAAAATCTTCAATAAAGAGATGTTCCTGTCATGCTTATTAGGAGATTTTAAAACGGAAAGAACAGGTTTGGTCGTGGTGGAGGAGAAAGGGAGGCTGTGGCCTCTGAAGAGGATTAAATGACAACCTACATAAAGTGAGGAAGGTTTAGCATTAATTCTCGTAACTTTTCTTTTTTTATTTAGAACTTTAGGGGCAATCTATTTAAATCTTCTGCACACTTTCATTTTTAATTACCCTTGTCTAGCAACATGGTAATATGTTATTTTTAAAGAAGTACTGGAACACATATTTTCAAACATCATATGGCTTAGGGGATATAATGCTAATTTTTTTAGTCAAATTACATTAACATACACCATCATAACAACATTTATACATCCCCAAAGAACATTCTGGGTCTGGAAATACACTGAATTTATAAAGACGCTCAGTCATTCTAAAATGTAAAAACAAAAAATGTTCTACAAAAATAAACTTTACTTACTAGTATTGATCAGAAATTGATTTGACACACCAGGATGATCTACATCATGTATTGCACTGGCAAAAATTGCTGCAAGAATCTCCAAATCTGTAAACACAGCCTGGAAAATCAGACAATATAAATAACTATTTTATAGCAATATGAATTAAAAAGATAAACAACAAATGAGAAATAACTTCCTAGAACTTAGATGGAAAACAAAGCTTTAAAATATGTTATCATAATGTGTCAGAAAGTGTTTTAGATAATGAGATACTCATAAACTTTTTAAGTGTAGCCTTGGAAGAAAATATTTTACCTAATTTTATTATATCTCATGATCAAACTTTTTCCATTTATTATATTTTTTAAAATATTAAAATTTGTCTGATATTCTTTTTTAAAGATGACAACAGATTATTTAATAAGTATTTAAGACATTAAACACATTAATAAGACATGAGCAATTATTCAAGCCAGAGATTCCCAGCACTATTGACATTTTGGGTCAGGTAACTCTGTGTGTATGTGAGGCTGTTCTGTGCATTTTGTCAGCACCATGTATAACTAAAAATGTTCTCGTTGTGACACCCAAAAATGTCTTCAGACATTGCCAAATCTCCCTGAGGGCGAGAGGAGGGGAAGAGAAATCATCTCAAATTGAGAATTGCTCATCCAAATGATGAGGAACTAACAAAATTTTAAAATGAAACAATCTGAACCATCTAAAATATAGTTGCAAAAGAGTATCTTTCCTCCAAATGTTGAAAGAGATCAAATTGCTTTAGTACATCGTGAATTAAGTTAGGATTGGGAAAAGTGTGAACTTCTAATAAATGCTATGAAAACTATCAATGCATTGCTTATATTTTTAAAAATCTTCATCCTTTGACCTATATAAATATAAAAGCCATCCGACTATATTTAACGAATACAAAATAATCGAAAGTGAGTAAGCCAGATGTGCTTTATGAAATGTCTACTGGATCATTTCAAAGATGTAGCATCGTAAACAGTTTAATCTTTAAATCTCGGGCCAACTTCACAGGCAAAATTCGTCAAAGACTCAGTTGCTTATTAACCACCATAACACTCCCCCCTCCCATAAGTCAATATACTTCCAATGAATCCAATTGTTTTCTTCACGGCAAACCCTTCAGTTTAAAAGTTTAAGAGACTTTCATGAGTGGCAAGTTAGTGTTCCTGAAAATTCAGAAAACAGATTTACCTCTAAAGCAGGTGTAGATAATAGCACATGAGTAGACTGGACAACATCTGCAGCATGGATATTGTTGTGATAGGCCACGTCAGCATGGTAATGGTCTTCGAGAGTCATAAGATATGTAATTAAAGTATCTACTGGAATTTTAAATGTTTTTAATAAATCCCGTTCCTGTAGGAAAAGAAATCCTCTTACTGTTTTTGTCTTTATATAAAATGTTATTCCTTAGAGTATGTTAAAAGAAATCACACATTAGTGCTGCCTATGGATAACCCAGAAATGGCAGCTGGCAAAGATCTAGTGAGGAAAATGGAAACCTCTGGGGAGATCCAGGGACTTTGGGACGAAATCAGAGTTAGGTTGTCCTGGAGTCCAGCAGTGCTATACCCCAGCTCTATGATGTCAGGAATGAGCTGCTAGCTCTAAAAGTTTCTATGTCCCATTATCACGAAGACTGCTAAAGTCAAGCACTATTAAGTCAGCCACTGAATCTCACCAGCTGACAATCAACATCCTCTTTAGGGCTGGAGCTTTCTGTTCTAGTCCCTAGGTACCTTTACCAGCCTCAACTTCTCATTTAAATCCCACCCTAAGCTGGGGCAAAGGCTCAACAAGAGTGCAAAATGGATATGGAGAAAATGGCAGGAAACAAAAAAGTGAAGAAACTCCCTTCTAAGGTTAGTCAGCAACAGGCTTAATTCACTTTTCAAAGTTAGTACTCCATTTTCTATGCAAGTCAGAGTCATAAAGATGATTTTTAAACTGTTATGTCAATTAATTGCTTTGCTCTCCCCACATTACCATATTTTTTAATGTAAAAAAAGTCAAAATTTATTTGTGTTTTACCTATACTCTATCTTTCTGCATCTTTATTTATCCCTTGGCAAAGAAAACACAGAAGAAAAAGGTATCAAAATAAGCAAAAGAGTGTGATAAATAAAGAAGACAAAACGCATGCACAAGCCACTGACTGAACATTGAGTTCCTGAGTAAAAGAAACATGATAGGACTCAAGAATGTTACCTGAAAAATGGTGTGCATGATAACAGTCAAAGGCCGGTTACCAGACAACTCTGCTATTCTGAAAACATGAAGACCCCATTTGTTCACATCTTCTAGTTCCTGGGGTTAAAAACAATATAAAAAATTTAGAAAGTAGAAGAGAACATGAATCAATGAACACAATCATTTAAAAAAATTACTGATTTGAATGTAAAAATTATTAAAATTTTAAAATAATGATTCATTTTAAATGTAATGGATGCACCATACATATAGGCAAACTTCAGGCAAATTCATTTAAATGTACTGAAAACTGAGTAGTACTGCTTAGTTTTATGTCTTTTATAATACAATATATTTACATACTTTGAATATCAATCTCAAAGCTTTTCTTCAGTGGATAGAATCTATTCATAAAACATTAACTAGTCTCCTAAAACCTGTAAGAGATAAACGCCTAACTCTTTAAGGCCAAATAATCAAAGATGAAAAAAATAAGAAACATATACACCAAACTACCTAAGTCCATGTATTAATAAAATCCAAATACTTTACAAAAATCAACAAATAAACCTTTCCAATCTATTAAAAAGGGAGGGAATCAAATTTATGAAAAGGTATCACTGTATATTTTTTATCATGATCTTTGAAGTCATCATACCTTGGCAAGGACATCTTCTTGTTCAGTTTTAACTCCAAACCTTGGGATACTTGAATTAGTCAGACTAGAGCTGTGCATCAATTTCTTGACTCCACTGATCTGAGACATTGGTCTTTTCTTTTTCTCCTTTTCCTTCTGAGTTGGAGAAGGAATTTCCACTTCATGTTGCTTATCTTGAGAAATTTAGAAAATGTTCTACATTTATTATTAATTCTACCCTTTTTCAAATAAAAATCATAACATGCATAACTGAACAGATTGTAATTGATCATTATATATTCCAGGAAATGTTTCTAAGTAAAACTTTTCCTTTTAGAGAGTTGAGTATTAAAGTCTGATGTGAACGTAATTTGATATCATGAAACACAAAATTAAGCAAATTCCATTACAGAATAATTATTGCCAAATATATTTAGTAGTTACCTCTTTGATAGAATGCCCTAATAAAAATTTTTACAATACTTATCATGATAGCAGACTGGAAGAAATAAAACAGGTGGTTATTTTCACTGTACATCGCCTCCATTCCTATTTGAAATTCACTTAGAGGTTTGAAAACTGCTCTTGCCAACTAAGGACTCCAGGTTCAATGAGTACTTTGAAATGATAGAAACTTCATACACAAATGTCACAAAAATAGCAGTGTGTAAAACTAATATCTAACTGAAATAGGTCATACTGTGGGAGTTGAATCAGCATTTTTGGATGACTGGGATGAATTCTGATATTTTTTAGTTCTATATTATGAGAAAAGGGTTATGATATAATCAGGAGCATAGAAAATCTCAAATATTATAAGTAAATATGCGCATACACTAATTGTTGTTTTCTATAGTAAAAAACATAAGAGATCTTAGTACATTCATCCACTATTTCAAGGCCGTGTAAAATTCTGTCTTCCTTGTACACAGTACATGTTTGATAAATGTCTGTTTAAAAAATATGCTTATTAGATATTATAGCTATTTTGTTTTCAAAGTAAATCCAAATCAAGGATATATTCAATTTACTCACTTTTACTTACTACATTTTCTTTCAATGAATGGGATAAAGGGATTGTCCCAGTATACCACTCTCAGCTATTATCAGCAAACATTTATTTAGCAATATGTGCCCACTGGTCCATTAGACCGTCAAAACATTGAGGGCAGGAACCATTTTTTTTTTTTTTAATCACCGGCCTTGACCTTCTGGGCTCAAAAGATCATCCTGCCTCAGTCTCTCAAGTAGCTGGGACTATAGGCGTGCACCATCATGCCCAGCTAATTTTTTAATTTTTTGTAAAGATAAGGTATTGCTATGTTACCCATGCTGGTCTCAAATTCCAGGGTTCAAGCAATTCTCCCACCCAGCCTCCCAAAATGCTGGGATTACAGGCATGAGCTACCATGCACAGCTGCCATTTCTAACATCACTAAATACCTATTGCCTAGGTATGGCTAGCATTTAACAAGAATTTGTTGAAGGTATAAACAGCTCTCTCTATAAAATATTTTACAGTTTAGTACTGTCAAAAAACTTGCCTTATGCAACTTTAATTCAGAGAATCCCTAAAATCTTAAGTGAAACTAAAAATGTACTTTGTCATCTTAGATTCTAAGGCTTAGAGACTTACAGTCTCAAATTATTAGTATGATGAATGAAAACAAATAGAATTCCTAACACTTGTTTGGTTTAAAAAAATAAGTTGGTACACCAATTCCCCTCCAAAAACAAACAAGCGAACAACTCAACAGAAAGATCTGAAATTGCACATTATTATTCTCACCTAAGAATGTGTTTGATATATACTCTGATACTTGATTTCCAGACCGACTCATTTCAGAGAGATGGGTGAGCTCCCGATTAAGCATCCTTTTAAACTAAAAAAGAAAAAAGTAAAATGAAATAATAGAAGGGAAAATGTAAGTTAAATAACATAAGCATACTCTATGATATAGGATGATATGCCCAAAGAATTTTTAAATTGCCCTGACAATTTAGATCAGTACCATCTAGCAGAACTTTCTGAAATGATGGAAAAATGCCATAATCTGTTCTGCCCATTACAGCAGCCACTAGCAACATATGGCTACTAACCACTTGAAATGTGGCTAGTGTGAATGAGAAACTGAATTTTGAATTTTATTTAATTTTAATTCTTTTTTATTTAAATAGTCATATGTGGCTAGTGGCTACCATATTGTATTGGACAGTACAGGTTTGGACACTCAAGGACTGAGGGAAAATTATGGGGAGAAAAGGGAAATAAAAAATTAAGCTGTATTCTTGGCATCTACAGAACAAAATAATTTATAGATACACAAAAGTTGCCACACAATAAAATAAAAACATGGAATGCTTTTATCAATTTATCCTAAGCAGAAATCGATATATATTTTTAATGGCTGATGTGTATATATGTCTATAGTATACATATATATACTGATCAGCAATTAAAATCTAGTCTTTCACCCCAATACAAACTAAACAGATTTGAGTACTTTTTTGGAACTATGGAGAGATAAAATATTTGAATAAATGCTATATAATGTTTCTTTTTAAAGGTTTTTGTTTTTCAAGTAGGGAGTATAACATTCATTGGTTCTTAGCATCCACAGAATTTACCAACCCATTTCCCAAGTCACTAAATAGAAAACAAGCCAATTTTCATTGCTTCACAATTTGTTTTACAAATGTCATGGTGCCTATTTTGTTCAAAGAAACACAAGAATTAACCTACCATCACCATATGGTATTACCAATATCCAACATTCTCTAAGATCCTATGCTTCCCCACCCGTCAGCTGCTTCTTAAGGTGTCTTCCTTTGACTCTGAAAACAGCCAGACTAGGTCTTTTAATATGTCTTTAATATTCTCCCTTATTATTTTTCTTAACATACAGTAACAGTATATTTTTCTATACATAGAGCATAGATACTTGATTTTAAAAATCAGATATGTATATTCTAATCTTGAGTAGCCATTGACAATTTGAATTTCACCACAAATTCTCTTTTAGGTCTGGAGGTGAGTAGTGAAATTATCTTTCAGCAATGTTTGAAATGTAATTCTTACTCAGTAATTAAAGTTTTTAAAATTAAAAAAAAAAATCTCGCTTCTATACACAATTCATACCACAATGGCCTAATGCAATAACAGCTTGCCAAATCACTTCCAAAGTCAATCTTATTGACCAATTAGGTTTAAGAATTTAACTGTCACCACAAAGCACTGAAGGAAACCAGAAACAAAACAAAACAAAAAAACCCCAATAACATTTCAATAGACTGTTGGACATTAAAAATGTATATTAACATTCTATTGCAGTCAAAAACAACTGGCATGACCAATACAAATTCTGGTTGTCAATTTACTGGTCTAAAACGCTTATTCTCAAACTCAGGAACACAAAGATCACTCTCTTTGTTCATTTTTTTTTAACTTCTTTCTAATTATAAAATGCAAATGTGCTATAGAAAATCTAGAAAGTTATATAGAAAAAGAAAGAAATAATGTAAATTCCCACTGCTCAGGGCCAACCACAGTAATTAGCTAAATTTCCTTCTATGCCTTTTTTCTACATTGATGTATATATATATCTTTTTAATGTGCATAATATGGTACACAAAACATAGGTTGCTGCTTGTGTTCACTGAGTACTTATTATAATCTACAGGAAAGATAAAATTTGGGCTTTCTAAGAATATTCATAGACATTTCCAAAAGTGCTCAAAAATTGTTCTGTCCATTTTTACAGAATTATGAGTTATCAAATAATTTAATGAGCTAACATAGAAAGTATCTTGTACCAAGCCTAGCTCATAGTAGGTGCTCCATATTGAGTTCCTCCTCCCAGCTCCCTTTCTAGCTATCCCTTAGTCCCTGACTTTTGGGTCTTTTATATTAATAGCTGACTTTCTTTTTAATCATTGCAGGACAGATGAAGAATTTGACAAAAGTTAGAAACAGAAAAATGCATATCTAATAGCTAGTTCCTTCCCCTCAAATTTCATGGGAGAATTTATGACAGTATTAGTATGGGAAACCATATTTCAAAAACATAACTTTAGTATCATGCATAATGTCTCACAGGTAAGAAAATTCTTGCTTCACAGATTAAAATCATCCTTGGAAAAATCTACTTATTAGGCAAAGCACATTCCAAAGAGAAGAGTCTGCTAAACATATTAAACATGTATTCAATGAAAGAGCTCTCTGACCTGAAATTTTCCATATTTGCTCAAAGTCGCTACTAAGAATTACCTGACTGTGGCAAAATTCTTTTTTTATAAAAGATGGGGGAATAGGCAAGGTATTCAGCCACTGGTAGGGTCTTTTCAGTCTCTTCCGTCTACACTGTCCACCTAGTACTTCTCTCAATGAAATGAAACAACAATGCAAGCCTTCTAGGAGTGGGGGAGGGTGACTGAAAAAGTAGACAGTAACCCAGTTACCATAGGCTCAGCTTCTAACCTGTATACAACCTAGTGTAAACATGTTCCCAAGCAGAAAATGTGCAAGCTACCAACAGATATGCTACGCATATTATTGGATTTTTCTGAAAGAATATAAAGAGTGAAATGTCATTTTCTTGGCAGTTTGCTCATATAGTTCACCAAAATAGCCAGTTAGTAAAGATAACTAATAATAATAAGAAGGAGGAGGAGGAGGAGGAGTCAGTGAAAGGAATCTATTGTACAGACTGAATGAATGACATACTGCATACCCCATTTTATATTTTTGCATCATATACATTATTCCCAGATTACTCTTCTGCCTTTGTTCAAAACATAAAAGCCTAGGTTGAAGAAACCCTTCATCATACACACATCTTCTTACAAAGTTGCTCCACTTCCTATAGAGGTACTCCTCCTAAGGTGCTCCAATGAAGTCAATGTTTCATTTTACGTAACTGTAAATGACAATATTTGAAGCAGCCATCTCTATTCCAAGGGAGAGAGTATGAGGGACTTCCTAACGCCAATTTTCAAAGAGTAAAGCTATAATATAAGGAATTTCCTAGAAGAAATTAACATTGTTTTCCTTTTTTGTTACTAATACTCAAATTTTCAGTCCAAGGAAGCTAAATTAATAACCACAAAAATCAATCACCTCAAGTGCTTTCTCTACTGGTATTGATCTTCCAAATTGGTTTTTGAATGTATAGTGAGGTATACTAAAGAACAATGTACTCGAGTAGTCAACAAACATTTAAAATGTAAGTGGAATTTATCTTATTTTAAGATAACTATATAACTATTAAGATAACTACAAAAAATTACCCTGTGGGGGAAGGAACTGGGACACCAATTTATTTCTCAATTAATAGAGCTGGAAAAGACAAACTATAGAACTCCTTTTCAAAATAACTAGTTGCAAAATGGATAACAATTTAATTAAGCACTTATTTTCTAAAAAGTAACTTCTAAATATTTTCTGTTGATGAATTTCTAATTGTTTTCTGGTCTAAATAGTCTGAATACATAGAATTATGTCTGCAACAAAGGAAAAAGAAGATTCCTGAGTGAATGTTTTCCAGTCCTTTGTTCCCTTTATGCATCAGAATTTCTGTGTACAGCATTTAAGGCATAAAGGAAAAGAAAAATGCAGTTGATCTGAATGCTATATTTTGCTTTTTAGAAACTGCAATTCTTCAGTTTATTTTCTGCCTTTAAGATTGTTCAGAAAACAAACTAAAACAATGAAACAAAATTAAAATAGTCTTAAAATGTAATCCCTTGTACTTCTGCATCCTGCCAGTGTGCTACTGGGTATGTTACATATCCTCCTAATACATATTTGAGGAGGTGGTAGAGGTCAAACAGTAGGAAAATGCTTATTTTTTTCCTCCTACAATATCCTGCTAAAAATCATTTGAATATGTTGCACCATGATGCACTACAAGTTTGGTAGACATCAGTATTAAAAGCTATTTAAATAAGTGCTGCATTGGTTGCATAAAAATAAGTCCTTCAAAATGAATGAGACCAAACCCATCTATATTTGTCCTTCTTACAAGTGTTTAAAGGTACAGTATTAAAACATAAACAAGACTGTCCAGGAAAAAAATTTCCTCAAAAAGATAAGTACTAATTCTATATTTAGATTCTTGGCAGGACTAGTCATAATCACAATGAGAATGCGAAGCCCTTCAAACATGCATCAATTATTAGCCAGCTAAAAGCCAAGACATGAATTCTGGAGGGATTATATGGGATTCTTATATTACCCTTTATAATTTTCTACATTTAAAAAAATTAGGCAAGAAATGGATGTCAAAATTCAAATACTGAAAGTCTATATGTTCTTAAAACAATTTTAAAAATTTGGATCCATCCACAGATTTAAAGGGATGTAAGGAATCATGACAATTTAGATAACCAAAACCAAAATAAACTTTCCAGTTTTCTTAGAATTCAAGTAAATCTCAACAGCAATGGGGAAAATTTTCCTTCAAAAAGAAAGAAACAAAGCAAAATCTGGCAAATAATCCAATCTGAAAACCCTTACGGTAATAGAAAATTAATCAAAAATATATCATAATTGGCTCAAATATTCAAGGATTAACTTCAGTCTCTGAAGTGATGCTTCATTTAGCACTAAATAAGATTTTTTCTATCTCCTGCTTCTATTATGGAGACAGGACCACAATGCTAACATTACCACAGGACATGCAAAAAACTTGCCAAGGGTGAACATAATTGTATTAAATTCTGTGTATTCATTCATTTCTTGAGATTAACAAAATAACAGCATCATAAAAACTATCAGTTTTACAAATTTTCATTTTAATACAATATCACTTAAATAGTCAAGTAATGTTAATTTTTAATGTCTAGAGCTTTGTATCTAAAGGTGAAAAAAAAAATTCCTCATCAGGTTAAAGTAGTACAGATTTTTAGAAAAGCCACAAATTAATTTTATAAATTTTAAGTGCTCCATACTACTGAGATCCATAAATCAGTATAGATAACTTAGCCTGAAAATTTACTTTCAATAAATTTATTTGCCTTACTATTTTAAAGCACAACTCAAATCTATGCCACATGACAAACAGAATAACCAGTGCATAACAAAAAAAAGCTATTTTAAGATGCAAATTGCAACTGATAAAAGTTATACAATCTTATATTGATCACTAAAAACATTTCTTCCCAGGTCATGTGCAAGGAAAGAACACAAAATCACTTAGAAAGCTTAACCTCCATTAAATAATTTGTTAAAACTATCAGTTATGTAATCAGAATAACCAGGAGTTTTCAAAGGCTAAAATAAATCTTACCTTTATGTAGCCCCAAGACACTGACAGTAAATAGTTTGCTTCAGGCATTTTTGATTGATTATATATGTATATATATCTATATATATAGATATAGATATACTCAGTAAGTTCTAAAATGTATATATCGTCAAAACCTTGATACTTTTAACAATCTTCACAAGCCACAAAACGTGCAGGTTTGTAAAGATTTTTGGTAATTAAGAATACATAAGAAAGCCTCGCATTAAATCCCATCCAGCCTGCTTTCCATTGAATACATGCCATTTGTAAAACTTCAGAATAAAACAAAATTCAACTATTCTGAATAAAGAAAATCCACGTGATAAAGGAATATCTAAAGATCTAAGGGTCTGCATCTTTCTCTCTCCGAGCTCCAAGGCTTAATGAATAATGTATGTAAAGATGCTTAGCTGCAAGAAAGACAAGTTCTGTCAAAAGCTACCAAATAAGGAACTGCGGGGAAGCCGGGAAGAGTGACAAGAAACTCCTCCCATAAAAAACCTCAACTCTGTACCAATCGTATTCCAGCCCTCGGTCTATAAAGGTAGAGGGCGTGGACTCTGCACAGGCTGCTTTGTGATTGGTTGGTAGGGGCAAACCTCTGGGGAGGAGGTTTTTCCTTCTTCCTCAGTTAAAGCCATTTAATTATGGTATCCCTACAGCGCTGAGGCTGCCCTATGAAAAGATGAATGGGGCTTCCCTATTGCAGTGACGAATAAAGACCACAAAACTCTTCAAAATTCATAGCATTCTTAAATAAGAACTGCCAATCCGTTTGGAGGCATTTCTATGAATTTTAATATTCTCTGACTTCCAAATAAAAGCTGCTAGGAAAATGGCAATCAAGCATTTTAATTGGCTCCCTCTCACAAATCTAAAACAAGTGGCTCCCTGGTGACATAAATATAACCATAGTGTTTCCCTCGTGCAACACAAAAGCATATGGATTATAAAATGCGACTACTGTCCTAAATCCACAAATGGAAATGACACATTCCCTCACCTGTGTGGCATGGCTGTTCTCAGCTCCTTTTGTTTCTATTGTTACAGATGACTGAGCTCTATAACATTCACAATCCAGGGGTGGAGATGGCTTACTAACAATCTGATTGCAGGGGGTGGGAGGGGGGAATCTCAAAGCTAATGCACTGTGTATGGATTAAAAAATGTAATAGAACCCAAGACATATATTTCGATCAGAAGAGAACATTTTTATAACTTTACATAAAGTTAAGAAAAAAATGAGTGGCTCTACAGAATAGAGTTCAAGACATAATCAGAGGAGGAGATTTAAGAGGGGGGTAAAATAAGAAACCTAAATTCTTGTGAGAAAAACAGTATTTTCTATTTGGTTTGGGATAGTATTACAAAGAAGTCTTGTGAATAACATGATGGAATTCTGACTTTATTTTAGCATAAAATGCTGTCCATTCTACCTCATCTCCATCTCAAAGTTTGTATTTACTACTCTGTGCTTCTATGCTTGCTGATATGGTTACTCCACATTCTTCCTGCTATTTCAGTATTTATACATCAGGTCTGTCTGTCTTAGATAGCATTCTCTCTCATAAACATCACATAATACTTTGCCTCTTTGAGTTTCTATTGGTCTGTTGCTGTTAAAAAAAGTATTTCAATGGCTTTAGGGGATACAAATGATTTTTGGTTACATGAATGCATTGTATTAAATGGCAAAGAAATCTGGGCTTTAAACCCCCACCCCCACCTGTGCACACTGTACCTGACAGATGAGTTTTCAACCCTGCCCTCCCTCCCTCTCCTCTTCTAAGTCTCCAATGTCCATTATGTCATTCTCTATGCCTTTGCAATTCCTTAGTTTAGCTCCCACTTATGAGAACATGCAGAGTTTGGTTTTGTGTTCCTGCATTACTTCATTTAGGATGATGTTCTCCAATTCCATCCAAGTTGCTACAAAAGACATTATTATTATTATTTTTTGAGTTGGAGTCTCACTCCATCACCCAGGTTGGAGTGCAGTGGTACGCTCATGGCTACCCTAGCATCAACCTGCTGGCTCAGGAGATCCTTCCGCCTCAGCCTTCCAAGTAGCCAGAACTACAGGCGTGCACTATCACACCCAGCTAATTTTTTGATTTATTGTAGAGATGAGGTCTCACCAAGTTACCCAGGCTGTTCTTGAACCTCTGGGCTCAGGTAATCCTCTTACCTAGGCTTCCCAAAGTGCTGGGATTACAGGCTTGAGTCACTGTGCCCAGCAGAAAGGACATTATTTTATTCCTTTTAGTGTCTGTGGAGTATTCCATGCTTTATATATATATGTCACATTTTCATTATCCACTGATCAGCTGATGGGCATTTAGTTTGATTCCACATCTTTGCAATTGTGAATTGTGCTGTGATGAACATATGAGTGCAGTTGGCTTTTTTGCATGAGGATAAAAATTCTAGAAGAAAACCTTGGAAAAACTCTATTGGATGTTGGCCTAGGCAAAGAATTTATGGCTAAGACCCCCAAAAGGAAGGGCAACAATAACAGAAAATAAATAAATGGGACTTAATTACACTAAAAAGCTTTTGCACATAATCAGCTGAGTAAATAGACAACACAGTAAATCATCAATAGAGTAAATAGACAACCTACAGAATGACAGCATATATTTGCAAACTATACATCTGACAAAAGACTAATATTCAGAATTTGTAAAGAACTCAAATCAGCAAGAAAAATGCAAATAACCTCATTAAAAAGTGGGCAAATGATATGAACAGACGTCTCTCAAAAGTAGATATACAAATGGCCAACACACACATATAAAAAAAAAATGTTCAACATCACTAATCATCAGGGAAGTGCAAATTAAAATCACAGTGAGATACCACCTTACATCAGTCAGAATGGCCATTACTAAAAAAACAAAAAACAATAGATGTTGGCACGAATATAACAAAAAGGGAATACTTATACATTGTTGGTGGAAGTATAAACTAGTACAACCTCTATGGAAATTGGTATGGAGATTCTCCAAAGAACTAAAAGTAGGTCTACCAGTTGATCCAGCAACCTCACTACTGGTGTTCATTCCTTTTAATCATCTACAAAAGAAAGAATGTAAACCCCCAACACTCCAGTAAAACTACTCCCTGAAGAAAATAAATAAATGGGACTTAATTAAACTAAAAAACTTTTGCACATAATCAGCAGAGTAAATAGACAACACAGTAAATCATCAATAGAGTAAATAGACAACCTACAGAATGAGAGAAATCAGCAAGAAAAATGCAAATAACCTCATTAAATACTAAGTCCTCCTTTTCCCTGGTCATTCCTTCTCAACTTCTCTGAAGTGTTCCATTCTTACCACTCTCCATCAACTCCCTGGGACCTGAATTTTTTTGTTTTATGTTTTTTATTTTTCCATTTCTCTGACCATGCCTTCTTCACTTTCAATTAATCCCTAACTCACAAAGACTCTGTCCCAGGCCCACACTCTTCAATGGTCACTTCTAACTTGAACTTTAGCTCCCATTTCCAAATATACTCTCCCTCTCGAATGCCCCGCCAGCTACAACAGACTTTTTCAAAACTGTGAAACATTTTTCTATTTAAAGTAGTTCTTAGCATAACTGCTCCCATTTCAGTTAGTGGGCCCATATTTCTTCCACTATCTCAAATGAAATCTGTGACGCTTTCCTACCACTTAACAGGTGCTTCATGTGCGTCAGACACTATCAGGTGTTTAATATAAACCATCTAATTGAATCCTTGAGTAACCCTGGCATATTCCCTTCTACTGCATCATCTTCCTTCCTTCACCTAACTTTGTTATCAAGCCTTATCTTTTACCAAACGGTGTTTCTTTCAATCTGTTCCTTTCCATTCCCCCTTCCATCATCCAACCCAAATACCTAAAAGACTGAGAGGGATAGAAAGTCTCTTTAATATCATCCTCTCTAACCTCCTTATTTCCACATAAAGTGAGACCTAGAGAGAAAAAAATATTTCCCCAAGTTCATCCGGGTACTAAGAACATGATCTCCAAGTTTAAATCCTTTCATGCACAATCCTTGACAAATAACCCAACTTTTTAGTGTGTCAGCTTACTGATGAGTAAAGTTGATTACTCTGGCAGCTAGTCTCCAAAGATACTCCTAACGAGCTACACTGTCCTATGCAGAATCTGAGCTGGATTGTGTAACTCACAAGTATTGTTGCATGACTGCTGAGGCTAACTCACAAGAAGTCTTGCAGCTCTCACCTTGCTCTCTTTGAACATGCTCTAGGGATTGCGGAGCCTACAGCATCTCTGACTACTCTGAGAGTGCCATGCTATGAGGAAATCCATGCTAATTTCATTAAGAGTAAAGAGCAAGAGACAGAGAGAGAGCCTGCACAAGAAAGAGTGTGCATGCCTGGCCAGTCTCCAGCTATGCCTGCCACCCCAACCCAGAACCAGACCTGAGAGGGAAGAAGTCATCTTGGTCACCCAAACAGCTGCACTTTCATATGACTCAGCCCCAGCCACCACCATCACACTGCAACCACAGGAGGGCCCCAAGCGAGAATGTCTAGCCAAGACCAGTTAACCCACAAAACCATGAAAACTAATAAGTTAACATTTCAAGGCACTAAGTCTGAAGTGATTTGTTATGTAGCAATAAATAACCAGAACAGTTATTACGAGGATTAAAAGAGATAATATATACAGAACACTTCAAACAAGTGATGCATAGTATATGATAAACAGGTATCAGAGGGTAATGATGATGATGATTATAATAACTATTCCATTATACATCTATTTTTTTTCACGCAAAGGTTTATCCATTTAAAAATACACATGCTGGGGCGGTAGCTCAAGCCTGTAATCCTAGCACTTCGGAAGGCGGAGGCAAGAGGATTGCCTGAGCCCACGGTTTTGAGAACAGCCTGGGCAACTTGGTGAGACCTCATCTCTACAATAAATAAACGTAAAAAGTTAGCCAGACACAGTGGTGCATGTCTATAGTTCCAGCTACTTGGAAAGCTGAGGTGGAAGGATTGCCTGAGCCCAGCAGGTAGAGGCTGCGGTGGCCATGAGCATGCACACTCCAGCCTGGGTGGCAGAGTGAGACTCCAACTCAATAAATAAATAAAAATAAACATTAAAAAAAATACACACACACAATGTTTTTTTTCAACTGTATCACATCACTCCATGTCTCTGGCCAAAATCCCTATAACTTCTTAGCTCATCTTTTAGCCTCTGGTTTTTCACCTTCGAGTCCTCCACTGCCTGACCGCTTTTCCTCAAATCCTGCCACAGACCATTGCCTCAAAGTTAGAAACCAACATCTCAGCATCACCTGCTTCCTCACATCCACATTCCTCTGTGAGCTTCGCACTGCCATCACCTGGTCCCCAACTTCAAGCCTATTTTCAGCTGCTCTGTTACACCCCTGCTCTGCTCCTAAAAGCCTCGTATTCCCCAGTCTCTATGATACAGCAGGTAATCCCATCTATCTTTAGTGAATTATCTGCCTAGAATATCCTCTTTTTCTACTCTGTCAACCTCAAACTGGTTTTCCAAGTCAGATTTAAATCATTAAAAGAACATCTCAAGAACAAATCTTACAGCCCTTTTCCAAATTCCAACTATTCTACATGTGCCCCTTCATTCAATAAATATTTAGTATACTCCTACTCTACTCCAGGCACTGTCCTGGATACGGAGGGCATACTGGTGAGCAAAACAGTTTTCTCACCTGGAGCTTACATTCAGCAGCTAAGACAGCAAATGCATAATACGTCAGGGGCTGACGAGCATAATGAGCCCAATGGAGAAAAAGAAAGGATAAGGATTAGGGACAGAGGTCCCTATAAAATGATGAGGGAAAGTCTCTCTGATGAGATGACAAATGCTCAGAGGACTGAAGAGAGGAAGCATGCAACATGTATTGGGGGAAGTCGAGTGAGGAGCAGCCAAGAGCAAAGGCCCAAGGCCCAGAAGCAGGAGCATGCATGCTGGCTCCCTGAAAAGCAAGTGTAGGTGGTTCTCAGCTCCATCGGCCTCACCGCCCTTCCCAGCCCCTTTTTAAAAAATCCATCCAGCAACCTATTTGATTTGATGATCTCCAAACTTTTTAATTTTTATAGCAAGTGTTTATCCTGAAATGAAATTCCTACATATGCTTCCCACATAATACTTCACTAAGTATATACGTATAGACTAAATACTCTCTACATAGATACTTTACAGAAATCAGTGTAATGGCTCAACAGTACAGTAAAAGAGAAATGAAATTTCTATCAAGCACTACAAAATGTACATACCTGGACACAACTACATTTTTAAAAAGAGTCAGTTACTTAGATCTTATTATCACTGACTAGCTGTGTAATGTTGAGCAAGTTATTTAAACTTCCCATGCTTCCATTTACTTATCTAAAAAAGGAGAATAATAATTGTATCAACCTTATGGGGTTGTCGTGAGGATTAAGTTAGTGCATACACATAACACACTAATAACAGTAAGTGCTGTGTAAGTGTTTGCTATGATTCCTCTGATGTGAATAATTACCATGAAAGTAACAGCAACATGAACAGGAACAAAGGGGTGTTGTATCAGAAAGACGATTCTCTCCTGCAAATGATGTATGACTCTTAGAAATGTTTCAAATGTAACAAAACGCAATACTCCCTCAACTTATACTACTGCTGAATAACTGGAAAATTTGGTGTAAATTAAAACACTATGAAAAAATATTTAATGCTTACATGTAAAAAGTAGTCAGGTTCTAGGCTCAGATAAGTGTAAATGTGTTTGTTTTTCACTTACATGAAGGGCTGCTGGAATTTTCTGAAAGTCATGTGGGACACAGTGATTCTCCCTGGTATAGGACTCTCTCACGTATTCCAGGGTCTCTATCCTCTCTGGCCTATGCCCACCAAGTGCCAGGAGCACTCCCCAGTCACTGTGCCCTAAAATTTCCTGAATGTTCCCCAGTGATAAGAATTCACGGTTCTACTTATTTTAACTGCCTTGAAATTTGTCTCCTCATCCAGGGTGGAGGATTCTTGAGGCAAGAAAGATGTCTTATTCTAGCTCTCTATTTCTCAAGGTAGTTAGTGCACCACAGGTGCAAAAAGATTGTTGGCTGATGCAGAAGAAAAACTTATCAGCATTTTTGTAGTGCCTGTAGGAGACAGGAAAAAACATGGGTTTTCACCCTTAGCAAAATCATCAAAAACATTTGGAACAAATTACGTATGGCAGAACATGTCCAGTCTTTAAAAAAACTATGTAGAAACACACTTTTCCCTCCATCTAATATCTGCTGCCACTTGTTGCTGCTGAATGTGACTTCATTCTACAGACTTCTGGTCATCAGCCTTTGTGTGCCAGGCACCCTGATAGGTGCTAGATTTGAAGTAATTCAACTGTAAATCCCTAATTTGCTGCACCAGAGGAAATGATTTAACAGTCACAAGTAAGATGTATGAAGGAAGGTTTCCATATTTCTAGGGAATAGTAAATCTCTTTTGAAAAGTTCTGAGCAAAATTAAAAATAATTTCATTTTTCCCATTATGAGAGACAGAACAGAAGCTCCTTCCTATTGTCAAGGTAGTAGCAACTTGCAGAGAGAATCAAAATGATTCAGAGAGAAATTTGGATGGGGCCACATAGATACAATTCTTATCATCAGACTTAGTTTCTGCCAATTTCACTTATTTGTTTGTTTGTTTGTTTTGGAGTCGGGGTGCCACTCTGTTGCCCAGGCTGGAGTGCAGTGGCACAATTATAACTCACCACAGCTTTGACCTCCTGAACTCAGGTGATCCTTCTGCCTCAGCAGAGGACTACAGATGTGTGCCACAATGCCCAACTAAATTATTGAAAAATTATTTCTTGTAATGAGGTCTTGCTATGTTGCCTCAGCTGATCTTGAACTCCTGGGCTCAAGTGATACTCCCACCTCGGCCTCCCAAAGTGCTGGGATTACAGGCATGAGCCATCATGCCTGGCCAGATTCTGCCAATTTTAATGAAGAAACCGTAATAAGTTACAGCATTTATTAGGCACTTTCAGTGCACTACCTACTTTATATGCTTTATTTCTTCTCTTGGCAACATCCCAGTGAGATAGACATTATTCCTATTTTAAGGTGAAAAGACAAACATTCTTAAATATTCAGTAATTTGCCCCATATGTGATAGGGCTGAGATACAAATCCAGTCTTTGCTCTTCCTGGCATATGATAGCTCATCATATAATTAGGCTCGTGCAAATTCTATGATAAATCATATGAGTCTAATAGTAGATTCGTTTACCCTTAATACATTTGCTGAATTCTTATAGCACTTTGTATTAAAGAATTGCAGTAACTATCACTGTGGTCAAATCTCTGGACAGGGTGGATCCCACCAACTTGGGTAGTGAGAAAGCAGGTGCCCACAGGCAGGCAGCCCCATGGTAGAGTAAGACATGTTTGTGTCTGAGAGTGCTGTGTGAACAAGACACAGCTGCCCTCAGACAGAAGTCATGATGATAACGCATTCAGACAAGGGACCAAGGTCCAGAAAAGTCCTGACAACACAAGTTGAGGGGCATTGCCAGATAGAACTCAGGTTTCTTATTTGTAACCCACTGCTCTCAAACACCCAAATGATTTTATGTACATACGTGTGTGTGTGTGTGTGTGTGTGTGTGTGTGTGCGCTGAAACAGGAAAAAAATTTCCTGTGTTCAGTTCTCTTTTTCAGTCTTTCTTAATAATACTCCTTAGTATTTCTAGAGACCACGCCTCTTTTATTCTTCATTTTTTCAGTCCTTAACAGATACCTAGGCAATTAACAGTCTGTTTAGGGTATTTCAGGACATTTCAGGATATTTTAAATTCTGCTGATGGAATTGAACCTTTGACACATTAACACATGCTGGCATCACTGACTTTGCAATAGAGGTCAAGAGAAAAAAGACACATTTTTGAATAGGGAAAAAACAAACCCAAACAGATTAAGAGGAAACTAGGGCTCAGAGAGGTCAAGTGTCTTGCTCAGAGTCACAAAGCCAGTAGTAAGCAGCGTAGTCAGAATCTGAGCCCAGGCTGGCTTCAGGTAAACTAAATTTTTTTTTTTTTTGAGTTGGAGTCTCACTCTATTGTCAGGTTGGAATGCAGTGGCACACTCATGGCCACCCAGCGTCAACCTGCTGGGCTCCAGAGATCCTTCTGCCTCAGACTCTTAAGTAGCTGGAACTATAGGCACGCATTACCACACCCGGCCAATTTTTAAAATTTATTTTAGAGATGAGGTCTCACCAAGTTGCCTGTGCTGGTCTCAAATCCTCAGCTCAGGCAATCCACTCGCCTCAGCCTCCCAAAGTGCTGGGATTACAGGCTAAGCCACTGAGCCTGGCCTCTAAATTGTTTAAAAAAAAAAAAAGTATTTCAGGTGTTTCATATTTAGCCTAGAAGCTATACAATAGGTTGGTTGATATAATTAATTCTAAGCTGTACAGTATATTACTGTGCTTGAAATAGCTAAGAAATATTATTTTTGAAAAGTGCATCAATTCTCAAATTTCTCCAACCTAAGGACTGTTCCTGACAACAGCACTGTTTTTGGTAGGATTTACATTGTTGGAAAATATTTTACGGCTCAATCTACATTTATTTTACACCTCTCTCCTTAGAACTGAAGTTCTAGTAGCAGTTATAATTAAGGAACAGATCTATATGAAGTGGGGCTCTCACATATCCAGTATTGTTCAGCTTGAACAAATGCAAATCCAATTACTAAATGTCCCTTGAAGAATTCTGAGGCAAAGTTAAACTTTAGATAGTTGAACTTCAGATATTAAATAGAACAGTTACAGCAAACTAGTGTCTCACTCTCCCTTTGTTTTCAAACGTCTTAAAAATATTTTAGAGGCAGAAAGTTGTCTAGAATTAATTTATAATCTATATTTCAAATAACAGAATTTTACATCTATTTTCATATTATAAAAACTATACTTTCTTTGATTAATGCTAATATTTTTTTAAAAAATTCTTAGTCCAAATAAATCCACTAAATTTGTGTGTGTTTACTGCCCTCTAGTGATAACAAATCTGCATTTGATTTAAGAAACAGCTCTGCTCCTGTAGAGTATCATCACATTTCAGAAAACAAAGAACATCTCTTACAAACGTTGTAGAGATTTGAGATTAAGAGGAACTCCAGGCTGATTTTTAAAAACCAAATAATCATCTGAAAAAATTAAAAATCATCCTCAAATTAATATGGTTTTAACATTTAAAGTTTATTTAAAATAAGCAACACAACATTTATTGAGAAAAAAATTTCAATATAAGAAACTTAATTTTTCTTGAGGTTCCTTATAGCTGAAATAACATGGGTCTGAAATGTTAGATATATCTATATTTCACTTCTACATGAGCTCTCTTATTAAATGTTAGCATAGTATTCTCTATTGTTGATACAGACTGAATTCATATGTGGTAGGGACAGAGTTTTGTATGTTGATAAGTAAATAAGTCAAAACAGCTAAAACCACCAGCAGCAACAGCAGCATCATGTCTCCAACAGACTTTTGTTTCACTGAAGAAAAATCAAAGCAATGAATGTACACAAATATGAAAACGCCTCCACAAGAATACTAAATGCAAAAGTACTTTCTACTTAAAGAAAAACTTTGGTTGCCCAATTCACTTAACTTGGCATATGTGAATACCAATATTTCATGATTACTATCATAATCACCACAAAATAACTAGTAATGTTCCTTCTGTACTTCGTGGTATGCTTTGTGAAAGCAGTTGAAACAGAGTGAATACCTGCTTCTAAAACAGTAATAAATTTCAACAGTCTTATTTCCAAAATTATGTATTTAATCTTTTACATATACCACTTTAATGTGTGAATCTTAATGTGATTTTAAGTCATAAAATTTAAGTTATAATTGAAAAGAGAAAGGATAGGACTCTCAATAAATGATGCTTGAACAATTAGACATCCATTCATAAATAACAAATTTCAAACCTCTATCTGACACCATGATAATTTCTACTTGAAATAAGTCACTTAACTAAATATAAAATCTAAAACCATAGAACATCTGGAAGAAAATATAAAAGAAAATATCTGAACTCTTAGGCTAGGCAAAGATTTCTTAGAACACAAGAAAACGTGAAGCATAAAGGAAAAAACAATAAATTGGAATCCATCAAACTTATCTTTGAAAGAAAATGATAAGAAAATATAACAAGTCATGGACTGGTAAGGAAATATGTACGAAACACACATATAATAAAGATATCTAGAATTCATCTAGAAATTTTATTTTAAAAATTCTTAGAACTCAAGAAGAAGACTACAATCCAATGAAAAAAATGACCAAAGGATTTGAACACTGCATGAAGAACAAAAAGATCAATCAGCACATGAAAAGATGCACATCGTTAGACACTAGGGAAACAAAAAGTCAAACCACAATGAGATGCCATTATATACTTCCTAGAATGGCCAAAATGAAAAACCCAACCAACACAAAATGCTGGCCAGAATGCAGAGCAAATGAAATTCTTATACACTGCTAGTGAAAATACAAAAAGATATGGCAACTTTGGAAAACAGTTTGACAGTTTCTTGTAAAGTTAAAAAGTACATTGACCATATGATCCAGCAATCCTATCCCTAGTATTTGCCCTTGAGAAATGAAAACATTATGTCCATATAAAGACCTATATGCAAATATTTATAGCAACTTTATTCATAATAGCAGAAACCTGGAAACAGTCCAGATAGTAATCACCTGGTGAATGGATAAACAAATTAGAGTACATCAATAAAATGAAATACTAGAAAAAAAAACTAGAAGGCATTAAAAAGAAACAAATTGCTAATATATGTAACAACACTGATCAATCTCTAAAGCATTATAAGCGAAAAGCCATTCACAAAAGGCTATATCGTTATTGTATTATTTCATTCATATGATATTCTGGAAATTATATATTACATACATTATACATATAATATATATATTATATATATTATATATATAATATATTATATATATAATATACCTATTATAGATCTAGATTATGATGGTGATTATCCAATTGTATACATTTGTGAAAATGCATTCAACTGTACGTCTAAAAAGAGTAAATCTTACCCTATGTAAATTATACCTCAAAAACCTGACTTTGAAAATTATTAGCTGATATTATCAAATTATTTTAATTCCAGATTTGTTTAACTTTATTCAAAGATGAATGAAAAACAAAAATTGTCTGAGCATGGTGGCTTACGCCTATAATTCCAGCACTTTGGGAGGCAGAGGCGAGAGGATTGCCTGAGACCAGGGGTTCAAGACCAGCCTGGGCAACTTGGTGAGACCTTGTCTCTACAATAAATCAAAAAAATTAGCCAGGCATGGTGGCGTAGTTCCAGCTACTTGGAAGGCTGAGGCAAAAGAACTGCCTGAGCTCAGGAGATAGAACATGACACTGCACTCAAGCCTGGGCGACAAAGTGAGACTAGCTGAAAACAAAAACAAAAACAAAAACAAAAATTTCCAGCATAGTTATATATGATAAAATACAATACATTATTCAAAAAGTCCCTAGTTGTGCAAAGACTTTAGGCAATAAATAATCTTGAAAGTACCATTATTTTTATTTTAATCCTTTGTAACAAAAAAGTTCCCTAAAGTATTTTAAATATTTCTCTGCTTATTTATATATTCTTATTTGTATAAACCTAAGGAATATAAGTGCAGTTTTGCTACATGGAATCTTGGTTTTTTTTAAGCAAACCAAACTCAATTTAATCATTTAAAGGTGATCCTAGGCCACTGTTTTTCACTCACCACTGATTAGACAACATATACTTTGTATGCTCATTCTAGGCTTAGTACCATGCCAGCTGCTAGAGATAGAAAAATCCAATAAAGTAGGTATAGCTGCTTACACAAAACTAAATAGTCCCAACTGCTGTATGCTTTTTAAATCCTTTTGTCAATTTTCCATAGGTTTTATATTTTTTTGAGTTCTTGGTTGTCAGTTTGCTCTTTTTAATAGTCAGTATCATGCCCCTTTCTCCCTTCTAATATGATGGATTTTGTCTAAGGCAGCATTTCCCAGAATGTGTTGTAAACAACAGCAGAACCATGTGATAATTCTCAAAGAAGACTTCCACTATCAAACAAACTTTTGGCATAGTACTAACCTTTTTGGAAATTGTATATATATTAGTATAGTCAAAGTGCTGCCAGGAACTATAATACATGTTCTTGTTTTATTTTGTTTAACCTAGCATTTTCCAAATCTATTTTACTTCTGAACTCCTGACGCTGATTAACAAACAAATACAAGTAAAAAGAACAGGGTTTTGAAAAAATTATTAAGGAAAGCAATGGGCTTCAAATATCAAGGTTTTTTTAGAATGGTTATTCACTCAACAAGTATTTATTAAACAGCCACTATGTGCCAGCATAGAAGATACAGTCATGAACAAAACAGATGAGTCCCCTGCTCATGTAAACCTTGGACTCCTGGGGCAGAAAGACGATAACAAAGCAGATCCCCCCTCCCCCCCAAAAATGAATGATAAACACCCTGAATGAAAGGAAAGAGGATAACATGATACCATGATGGGAGACTATAAAATTAAGTAGTCAGGAAAAGCTTCACTGAGAATGTGATATCTGAGAAGAGACCCACATGACTAGAAAGAGCCAACCAGAACATTTGGAGCAGGGCACTCTCAGCGAAGGCTGAAGGAACATAGTCAGCATGAGGGAGGATGAGGATACAGAATGAGATTACAGGCAGATCAAGGCAAGATATCATGGGTCCTTGTAAGCCTTCTAGAGGGTCTGAGGATACCACTGGCAGGTTCAGAGCAGAGAGTGACAGGATGTGATTGACATTTTCAAAAGTTGTCTCTGTCATCTTAGAAGAAAACGTAGGGAACACCCACCTGGACATCGGAGTAGGCAATGAATTCATGGCTAAGTTCTCAAAAGCAAATGCAGCAAAATCTAAAATTGAGCATGTGGGACCTCAACAAATCAAAAAGTTTTTGCAAAACTAAAATATTTGGAAGCTATGCATATGACAAAGGCCTAACATCCAAGATCCACAAGGAACTTAAGTGAATTGACAGGAAAAAATTCAAACAACCCCATTAAAAAGTGAGCAGAGGACATGAACAGACACTTCTCAAAGACACTTCTCAAAGGAAGACATTCAGGCAGCCAACAAACATATGAAAAAATACTCAGCCTCATTAATCAACAGAGAAATATGAACCAAAACTACAATGAGGCCAGGCTCGGTGGCTCAGCCTGTAATCCCGCACTTTGGGAGGTTGAGGTGAGTGGATTGCCTGAGCCCATGGGTTCGAGATCCGCCTAGGCAACTTGGCGAGACCTCATCTCTACAATAAATCAAAAAATCAGCCAGGCATGGTAGCGCGTGCCTGTAATTCTGGCT
>CAUYQG010176683.1:0-27511 GCA_963574415.1 Tarsius wallacei
TGAGGGTGATGGGATTAATGGTGGTAAATATCTGTCTGGGGATGGGGAGACACCTCTTATCAACAAGGGTACCTGAACGAAGCATTTTTGTATACCTAACCCTTAACTGTACCCCACAATATCATAATAAAAAATATTGAAAAAAAAAAGGGAATGGAAGGGGGCAGCACAGCATAGACTTTACTTGGTAAAAGGAAAAAGAATACAGGCTATGATTACTTATTTGTAGTTTTTAAATTAGTTATAATAAAACAACAATTAGTAATATTTAGAAGCAAATGTTCAGAGGAACTGAAAGGACTATACTTAGAGACTGGAAGCACAGACCTAGTAATCACTGCTTGGATTGTATTGTGATTAAATCTGTAACACCCAGATGGAGCACAAGGAGAAAAACTCTTATTCTATAGAATAAACAACTAAAAAGGATGGAAAGGAGTATTTGCATAGCATGGAGTGGCAACAGCTCTAAAACTTATCAGGGATTTGATTTTATAGGGAGATGATAAAAAATCTGAACAAAAAAAGGCAAATGCAAATTCAAAAACTTGGGAGAAATGCTTTATAAAATACATTACCAGTGCTTTCTGCTCCACTCTGGTCCTTATTAACTTCTATCTGATGGATTAATTCTGCTTTTTCTTTATTCAGTTGACTATTAGCTAATCTAGAACACAATGATCTTGTGTTAAAAAACAAGACAAAGCAAAAAATAACAATACATTGCTCCACAAAATACATGGGCATTTCTTATATAGTAGTGATGTGCAGTAATCAGAACATGGTAGTATTTATCAGGTTAACATTTGTTCTTGGTGCTGTAATATGACCATTCTCAAACAGAAAACATGGAATCAAGTCTTCACAATTTCTTTAATATCCGACCTGATGTCATTTCCAAAAGAAGTCTGTTATGAATCTAATGAAGGTAGGCTACAGAGACCCCTGGAAGTAAAAAATTACTTGTTTTCTTCTTTATTAGTATTTGCCTCTGGGAAGCTAAGGTTTAATTCATTCTATGCTGTTAGAAAAGTTTACACCTAATTACAAACTGGAAACTTACATTAGGATTGATGTGAAAGAGTGATTAGCACTAGAAGGATGAAGTAAGGACCCAATAAGCCTATTAGGCAGCAAGCTTGAAAAATGCTAGTCTCTAGCTGTAGCACTTCTAGTTATATAAAAAATAACAATTTTGAAAAAGAAAGGAAAAGAAACAAAGTAGTCATATGAACACAGGATGTACCTAAGGACTTGAAGTTCCCGTTTAACACCTTGCTCTGTCTTAGGACCTTCAGGAACGTGTTTGAGAATCTCAATCTTTGGACACAATGAAAAGTTAGAAGATAAAAGTCTGACATGGAAATATGAAGTTTCATAAAAATATACATTTTTAACAAAGCATAATATTAAAAGCTGGGTTTCAAAAGCACACATAAGTACATTTCTATGTTCTGTTCAATATTTATTAATTCCACAATTAAATACTGAGTAACTACTGCATGCCAGGCTTTGTCACAGGCACAGAGGATACAGCAGTGATCAAAACAGGCAAAGATCCTTCTTGCATAGTCCTTACCTTTTTAGTGGGGCAAGACAAACAATGAGTATTATGATGTGATGTGATAACAGTGCCAGATGGTAGGAAGGGCTGTCAGGAAAAACAACCTAGGGAAGGACAGACAGCGATGGAAAGTCGTACAGGGATAGGATTGGGGAAGGTCTCTGAGAAGCCTCCATTTCAGCAGAGACATGAAGTGTGGGAGTGAGCTCTAAGAATATCTGGGTGAACAGGAGTCTAAGCAAAGGAAACATGTGGAAGGACTTGAAGTTTGAATGAGCCAGGTTTGTTTACAGGACTGAAAGAAGGCTAAATGGCTAAAACGCTGTGAATAGAGGGAAAATTGGTAGAAGATGAGCCTGGAGAGAAAACTAAGTGCCAGACCATGTACGTCATTTCAGATTATGGAGAGAACTTTAAGTTCTATTCTAGGGTGATGGAAAACCATTGGAAGATTCTGTGGCTAGGACTGCTATGATGTGCTTTATGCTTTAAAAGGATTACTTGTCAACTTCGTGGAGAATAGACCAGAAATAGGAAGAAGGTGAAATGATGCAGAGTGGAAGCTGAAGCTGAGAGAGCAGTTAAGGCAGTTATTGCAAGTGTTCAGGTATGAAATAATAGCTTGGACAAGATTCGCAGGTAGTGAGAGATGCTGAGAAGTTGTCAGACTTGAGATACAGTGAAAATATAGTTGACATGATTTAATGATGAAAAAGATGAGGGGAAAAAATTAATTTAATAATTATGCTAAGTTTTTGGGTTAAACAACTGGCGAAATGGCAGGGTCATTCAGTTGGATGGCTCTTCCAGGGGAGGAATTAATCAAGAGTCCATTTTTATCCTCATAAAACAATGTAAGGAACATCTTGTAATAGATTATATTGTTGTATCATGTAAAGAAAAATTACATGACTTGCCTGTTGTTCGAGGTCTTTGGTATATTTTTTAACTTTTAGTTCTCTCTCTGTTGCATCTCTCACAAGCTGTTTAAGGTCAGTAATGCTTTGATTTTTGTTGGCAATATCAGTTTCCAATTCTTTCAACTTGGTTTCATACATTCTAAAAGTATAAAGAAAAAAATAATATAAACATGGCAAATAATTTAGCTCACTGATTTAAAAATCAGTTCAAATTACTGCACTAAAAAAAGCAAGAATATTTCATTTTACTTGTTTTTCTAGTTAGAGTTTTAGCTAGATATTTATTTAGCATTAAAAGGTGCTAGCAAGGGATCAGATGTCCCTATTTGACAGATAGTTCAATTAAAATAGAAGACTTAGGTATTTCCCAAGATTTTAAACAAGGATGGTGTCTGAATTTGACCACTGTAAAAGTCTAAAATTAGTACCTTCTTTTCAGCCACCAAACAATAAACTAAAAAGTAAAATTCATCAGAAAATCAAATTCTGTATTACCAGAATATTCTTAGAAATATAAAGACAGCAAATTAAAGCTTTCACAAGTGCACACGCGTGCTCTCTCTCTCTCTCTCTCTCTCACACACACACACACACACACACACACAAACACACACACACGGAGGAGGTATCTAGGTAGAATAACAAAAGTACTACAGGGAGAGGGAAAAACTGGGCAAAAGCATGAGTGACAGAAACTGTTAATGGGGAGGGATAAAGCTTGTAAAAATTTAAATAGATTTGTAATCATTAGAGAGATGATTAATAGTTCAAAAAAATCCAGACTCCAAAAAAAAAAAGTCTTTAATTGAGCCAAATAGTTTTGTAAAATATTAATCAAAAGATACAAACCTTTCCAGAGTAAGAAACAGGAGGAATACCTTACCTAAGTTAAAGAGGCTAAGTTGCTTTGGCAACAAAATCTGCCAAGGGCTGTTTACAAGGAAGGAAAATTCTGATTGTCTAAATATATTCAAACTGCTTTTGACAGATCTTAGAAACTTAGATTAGAAGGAAATATTCTTAACCTGACAAAGACTATCAGGGATGTACCAAAGGTTAACGATGAAATCTCAGAAACTCATTCCTTCACTCCATCCAACTCTCTGTTTAAAAGCCCCACCCAAGCAGAGAGGCCTTTTCTCATCGCCTTATCTAAAAGTCCCCACATCACCCTGGTCTGTCCTGTAGTAAACATGAGGCCTGAACACAGAAGATGTGTTAGTTAGTTTATTGAATAAATAAGGGAGCAACTATAAAGATTTCAGCATGACATGAGTGAAACCTGTTTCATGGGTCCCAGAGAGCTATCTCTAAACTCCTTTACTAAGCTAGGTATAATCCCAGCTGTAGATCTTCAAACATTTTTTATTTTTTTTATGGATTTAGGGAACATGGAGGTCAAGGATCAGAACGAACCTTCTCTCAGACAAGAGGTTTCTACTTAGACTTATATCTGCCTCAAAAGGGTTTACTGAAGGTCTACTCTATGCTCAGTTGCCTATACAGTTCTCAGATTAAAAACACATTAATGATCTAAAATTCAGTCATCTTCAATTATAATTAAATATAATCACAACCCCTACTAGCCATCTATAAACCTTATCAATCCTTCTTTGTACTAACAATTTCTTTTGAAGTTCACCGAGCGCTTTTAGAAAAAGAAAGTCAAAGATCATAATCTCCACAGATAAAGTAACTTGAGCCCACAGAACGTATACAATTTACTTAAGGCCGCAGTATGAACTAGGTCTTTCTAAACCGTGGAAGCTATCTGGTTCTCAAAAAAACCCAGGCCCCAGACAAGACAGGCCTTTTAGAAATACCATCCAACATGAAGCACAGAGCTTGGCAGTAGCAGGTACTGAATAAATATCTGCTGAATAAATAGATCTCAAAGTAACTCAAAATTCTTTCTGAGTACATATATGATTGTAGAAGGAAATAAAACAACAAGAAATCAACTGATGAGGTGCTGGATGAGAGCCATTTCTGAGAAGACAAAAGACCCCGTCCCCCTCCACATCATCACACTTGCTGCTTCATTTAGCCCTGACTCTAGACTCTGACAAAATAATTGTTCCTAGTTTGTAGATAAGAAAAGTGAGAGCTAGAGGGGAGAAGAGCGGGTTCTGGCTACTTAGGTATGGTATTCAGAAGGAACCAAGGACTCCGGCTCCAGGATTATGAGACCCTGTGGCTGCCCCTTAACGTGCCTGCTTACCCTTTGTCTTTTCTCAGACTTGGCTGCAAGTGCCGCGCAGCAGGCCCCTCACAGGCCTTGCCGCGGCCTCATGGCACTAAGGGTCCCCGCCCAGCGGTAGTGATGCTAGTTTGCCATATCACCTCCCATCAAGGTCATTCCAAATAGCAGGCAGGAAAGAGCACTCAACGAATCAAAGGGAAAAATGGGGATGGACGGATATACAGGATCTATGGTGATGGTAAGATAAAGATGAATCTGCCCACTGAAATGGGGGCAGCAGATGTGTTCGACAGTAGAAAACACAACCTCACACAGGATGGCTCTGATGGGAAAGGACATGGGCAGGATCCCACTGGGCACTGGCTCCCAGACCCCTTGAAGCAGCTGCTAAAAACTGGAAATGTGAACAATACCTGAGCCTTCTACCAACTGACTCATCGCAGTCATGATGAGCCACACATGGTGGTAGGGTGATGGCCATTTGGATGCTTACTCCTGAACCCCACCTCTTTCACAGTCACAAAAATTTGACCCATAGACAGGAAGCCCAGATATTTGTAGAAAACGTTCAAGGGGCAGAGAAAACCAAGTACCAGGAAGCAGAAGCTAGGAAGACACTACCACTGTTGCCAGATTCATCTCCGGGGGCTATCCGAAGAGATGGGAGCAGCCCAGGATATAACTCCAAAAGCACTGCAGCATGGCCCAGAGCCAGTGCGCCCCAGGTTGTGACAAGATGGCTCAATTATTATTCCTGGCTCACACTTAAGGGGGACAATGAATACAATCATGAAGCTGAAGTTGCAGGTGGAGAAAAGCAGCACCAAGGAGAAGCTGAGCAGCCTCACCTCAGCCCCAGCTAACAGCAGCTTCATGCCATACACTCAGCCCAGGTGCTGCAGCCCAGCACCAGTTCTGTGCTGTTCCATGCCCTGCCACCCAACAAGTTAAACTTTTTTTTAAAGCAGGATTTATTGAGAGAACAGAAAAGTTCCCACAGTGGGAGGGGACCCGAAGGGGTTGCCCAAGTTAAACATTTTAAGAAAGAAAATGACTCTGGCAATGCTAGAGCAGAAAAAAGTGAATATTATGTTAAAACAAACAACCAAACTGTTCAAAAATCTAGGTTATTCAGAATAGTGTCATCTTTTAAAACAATGATACCAGAATTAGAACTGATTAAATTTTGTACAGTTTACAACTATCTGTCCCTACCTTGTAACAACAATGGACTTCCAGCTCTTGCTGTCAGCACCTTCAAGCTGTGGACCTCTACTTTCTGCAAACTGTAATCTCTTACCAGTCTCTTCTAGTCGAACTGCCATCTTCTCATTTAATATCTCTAAATTATTCTTGGCTATCCGCAATTTCTCTGAAGCATCAGTTTCCTATCATTAAGTACTAATTAGTATATTATAAAAAGACAAAATATTGGTTTCATAGACGCAATGTATTCAAAATTATTATCACAAATCAGAAAATAAAGAAAAAACCTGGAGATCTAAATGCTGAGTAAAATTTCAATTAATTCACCACTTCCATTCCTCTAAAACAGCAATATGCTAATAATTGGAACAACAGATCATATAAACGAGGCCACAAAACATATTTACAAGTATTTTACTCTAGTGGTTACTTTAAATTTGTCATTTTGTTCTTTTTTAATATTTTGTAAATAGTTGGATAGCTTATACCTTTATATACTTAAAAGACACTTTGTTTTGACTTCCTAATACTTAAGAGACCCAGCTATAAGTAAAAACTATGTGTAAGTAACATAGATTATTTTCACTATTAAACATCCACATTCAAAGTACAGTATCACACTGGCCTCACAATACATACAGATTCTATTATAGTCAGTTTTAAAACATTAATTTTAATTTATTCACTAGATCACCTACATAAATAACACCTATTCAGAACAAGTGATATATTTTTGCCATTTAAATAGAAAGAAATCTTACTATTTTACAAGACAGTTTCATATACTTACTATATATTGTTCTAAGTTATGTGCACAAATATTAACTAAAACTCCACAGCATCTCTGTGAGATAATATGCTTATTACACCCAATTTTATGATGACAAAACTGAGGAACAGAGAAGGGTTACGTAGCCTGCCCTGGTTCCCATGGCCATCAAATAACAGAGCTCAGAAATGAAACCAGGCTGAGTAACTTCTATATTAAAGTGCCTCTAAATTTATTATTTTTTATTATCTCCTTCATGATGAAAGAGTATGATGATGGCGGCATGAAAACAAAATTCCTAAACCTCTTAATGTCTACTTTGAATAGACATTCTCATCAAGTATCTAGTTTCACTTTTTCCAAACAGTATTACTTAGTTAAAATTAAAATTAATAATTACAATCAGTCATCAAAATCATACTTTTTTAAGTTCTTTACGAAGTCTTTCATTTTCAGCAACAATTTTCTCTGTGCCTTTGGCTTTGGACTCATAGCTCATGCTCAACTGACGCCCAAGATGAGCTTTAAGTTTTTCTAATTCGGCCTAATAATAAAAAAAGACCCATATATTATCAAAACGCAGAAATAAAAGATGATCTTGTAACTCATAAAACTTAATTCAAAGTAGTTTTAGAGACCATATTTGATATGATTAGAATTAAAGTCTTCCCCAAATACTAGTCATCAAGAACAGAAGTTCCCCGCCTTAGCTACACATTAAAATAAGTTGATGAGAAAAAAAAAAAAATACCCCAACATAACAACTATGTTAGGTCCTACCCTGCAATATTCAAATCAACTTCAGGAATGGGGGCTTGGGCATCTGTAATTAATATTACCATTTCAAGACCAGAATAAAAACCACTGGTATTAAAATGATAAGATCAAGTGGAGCTACTCTAAATCCTTATGCTTATCATCCATAAATTTTTTTCTACATGTATAAAATATGTACTGAATCCATTAAAGACATTTTATATAGTTATGAGTATACTTAAAGTTTTCCTAAGAAATTAATAAAAACTAAAACAGTAAACTATTCCCATAAAAATAATCACAGTAAAAAATTACCTTCAACTTTTCATTCTCCTGCTCAATATCAGCCATTTTTTCACTGGTCAATATTCCTGACGCTTTTTTCAACTGTTCATTTTCTCTTTGAACTTTTTCAACTACTTTTTTCATTAAACCAATGGTTTTTTCTAGTTCTGGAATTGTCTTTCCACTTCTACCAGACTACAAGAGAATATGTTAACTTTTTTATTTAACCAGATATTTTAAAGCATAATATAAAGTACCAAAATACAAAAAGATCTTTACTAATAATTTCTAATATTGGAAGCCAAAGTTGTGTTTATTCAATTCATCCTTAAAACAACACTATGTAATAGGAATTATAATTTTCACTTCGCATACAAGAAAACCAAGAATTTGATATTCCCGAAATCATGCAGCTAATGGGTAACAACTTAAATAGTCTAGTCTTGATATCTCATCAAAATGAATCTAAATATTCTATTTAGCTAATGTTCTCTCCAGTATACCAGTTTTCTTTATAGAGAATAAAACGACAAAAGAGAAATTGTCTTTAAAGGGCTCATGAGTAATCAAATTTTAATTGCAGCACAATAGAGGCAATTTTCTCTAAGAATAGCCATTGCTTAGAAATTCAGTTTCTGTCCAATATAAATAAAAGAGATATCTGAAATTAAAAATCTCCTATAAAGATATTAACAGAGATGAGTCACCAGTTAATAAATTTAACCACTTATTATTTAAAATAAAACAGTTGAGTAAAACAGTATGCTGACTGTTTTTTGGTTTCACTTAGCATTCATACTGTGCAATGAGTGCCCTAAAATATGAACTTTTACATTTTATTATACACTTTCATAATAAACTTAGACAAAGGTCAAATTAACATATATGTTCATTTATGAAACAAAAGCTGCTGACTGGCAGCAAGATATTTCTTCTGAACACTTTTCCAATAACACACAATATTTTCACTGAGCCCATCAAATACTTAGTATTATTATTATTATTATTTTGAGCCAGAGTCTCACTCTGTCACCCAGGCTGAAGTGCAGTGGAACACTCACAGCCACCGCAGCCTCAACCTGCTGGGCTCAGGTAATCCTTCCGCCTCAGCCTTCCAAGTAGCTGGAACTACAGGCACGTGCCACCACGCCCAGCTAATTTTGTTATTTATTGTACACATAAGGTCTCACCAAGTTGACCAGGCTGGTTTCAAACCTGGGGGCTCAGGCAAACCTCTCACCTCAGCCTCCCAAAGTGCTGGGATTATAGACTTTAGCCACCGTGTCTGGCCAAATACTTAGTATTATTACCTGAATGAGTTTTTGCAATCTGACTGCTTCCATTTATACAATTACCAACACGAAATACACAGAAGCTTAAGTCTTCGGCCTTGGCCTCACAAGCAACATTTATTTATCATACAAAGTGAATAAAAATAGCATGGGAGGAAAAATGCAAGAATAAAAAACAGTGGAGGGCTGTTTGGTGGGCGCCACGTGTATTGCTTTAGCTGCTCCACTGAGGGCCCTGATTTCACCACAACACAAAACACCAGTGTAGCGAAATCACACTGGTACCCCATGAATACACACAGATTTGTTTAAGAGGGGAGGGGCAACACATTTTTAGAATACTGTACCAAGAAGTTGCTGTGAATATTATAACAAATAGCTACAAAATGTTAGAACTCGACCAAGGACCAGTTGCTAGTTACCTCAACGAACAGAAGAATTCCTGGAAGTTAAATGTGCTTTCAAGGTGAGTATGGATATGCTATGAAAAGAGAGATGACATGGCATCCAAGTAAAATAAAAAGTATATAAAATTTAACAGATGATAAAATACAGAGGGTGCCAAAAAAATGTATACACATTTTAAGAAAGGAAAAACTATTAAATTTGTAATGCTCAATATATACTGGTAACAAAAGATGAATACAAATCACTTTTGACTTCTGCAATTACAAGAGGTACTCAAAGTGGTACCATCAACGTTCAGACACTTCTGATTACAGGAAACTACTGCAGGACATGTTACTGTGCGAGGCCTCCCAGATCTTCCCTTGCACACAACACACACGGTACTATGCATTTCAAACTTATCACGAATATGTGTAGTTGTTAGGCATGATGGAGGTTCTGTTGCATACTCATGCCTCCATTGTTGTTGTATCTCCACAATGTTCTCAAATGTTCCAAAATGGTCTTGCGCTCCTTGAATGATAACTGTGCTTCCACCATTTTCTTTGACTGTCCTGCCTGTTCTAGGGTGATGCTAGCATTCATCTGATGAATGCCATCTATTGCGCAACCATCATATCACACATTGCTACCATAATTCAATACTTCAAAAAGTAATATATAGATAATATCTCTTAAAATGTATATACATTTTTTTGGCACTCCGGTATATTAACTTGAGATACAAAGGAAAGTGTAAAAATATTTTACACTATAGATTCAGCAGAATAAAAACTGAACCTACGGGAAACTAGTAAAGGCACTACGTTATGACATATCTAAATTTGTCATTTCTGGCTTATCACTGCTGAAACTAAAACAAATTCATGGCAAATTCTCACATACTTACCCCTCTAACGTGGCCAAGTTTCCGCTCAACTTCTGCTTTTTCTTTCTTAAGAAATTCACACATTTCTTTCAAATCTCTGACTTGATTCTAAAAGACAAAAGCAAACATGTAATAATTTAACAAAGCTATAGCCATTGAAAAAGAAAGACAAACAATTCATCTGTACAGTCTCTCCAACTGTACAGGCAAGCCAAACAACTGGTCTGCTATACTAATAAGCAAGATTTTGAACTAAGACATATGTTGAATTAATACAAGAGTACTATGCATATGAGATGTTAAAAAATAGTTTCTAAGGCCGGGCGCAGTGGCACAAGCCTATAATCCTAGCACTTTGGGAGGCTGTGGCAAGGACTGCCTGAGCCCAGGGGTTGAGACCAGCCTGGGCAAACCTCGTCTCTACAATAAATCCAGGCGTAGTGGTGTACGCCTGTAGTTCTAGCTACTTGGAAGGCTGAAGCGGAAGGATTGCCTGAGCCCAGCAGGTCAAGGGTGTGGTAGCCGTGAGCAGTGTGCCACTGCACTCCAGCCTAGGTGACAGAGTGAGACTCTGACTCAAAAAAAAAAAAAAAGAGAAACAGTTTCCACATTACTGTACAATATAAATTTGGAATTCTGATTTTACTGTCCCATAAATTATACAAGTAGATAGATCCTTATCCATGTGGTAGAGAGAAAACACAACTGAACTTCTAATGTGGCACTAAGTATAAAAATCACAAGGAGAGTAGAACATAGTATTACATCATCACCAGTAGAATTAACAGACTAAGATCAGTTCTATAATAGAACTGAACCAATTAGCTAGCCAAGGGAAAAAGTATTCCTATAAAAGTAGGATAACATCTGGAAAACCAAAGACTAAAAGCTTATTATTATCAGAATAAAGTAAAATTTCCAAAAGAAACAATTTTTCTTCTATTTTGAAGTGTTGCAATTGTTAATGAACAATATCAAGCATCTTCCCACATCAGGACACTTAAACTTGCTGTTTCCATTGTCTGGAACTCTTTTTCTAGTATCTGTAAGACTCACTTCCTCACTTCTCCCTAGCTCTCTGTTCATGTACTGTCTTATTAAGGAAGCCCTTCCTTACAACCCAATTTAAATACCACTTCTTCCCCAACATCCTTCACACCATTCATGCTTTATCTCTCCTAAGCACTGACATCAGCTGTCTATTATATACTGACTTGTTTCCTTGTTTATTGTAAATCGTCTCAACCAGAACATAAGTTCTACTAGTGCAAGGATTTTTTTAGCTGTTGTTTTCCAGAACGTAGAAGAGCGTTTGACACAAAGTAGGCCCTCAATAAATACCAGCTAAATGTGCAAATGTATAAAGTGTAACACCACCACAATATTTTATGAATATGCAATTTGACTTCTTTATAAGCTAACATAAGTAAACATAACAACTAAGGAGAGGGAATCAGGCATTAGATTTCCTAGCTATAATTCAGACCATTAAATTTACCTTTAATCTTGGCAAATCTTTATTTGCTTGTTCAAGTTGAAATTTCAGTTCAATATTTTCAGATGACAACTTCAATACTTCCCTCTGAAGCTCCTGTTCTCTTTGACAATGATCATCTGAATCTATTCCTGAAGTCTTCAGAAAAGTAAAATTAGGAATATTTTTAAAGTGTAATAACAAAATCTCCAAAAGACATACTGGATAAGAAAATGCTATGTCAAAAAGGAACTTTTTGCCTCAAAGGAACATGAAAAAATTGGAGAGCTCCAGAGAAAGTAAAAAATAAATAAGTAGGAATATAAAACTTGCAGAATAGATAATGCCATTTTAGAAGATTAAAGTAGCAAAGTCAAGTATCTCAACATGCCTTTATATATAATCTCATAACGGTTAAGCTATTTATGGTGATTTTGCTAAACAAAGTAAAGTATAATTGTTATCTGTTATGGGTTGAACTGTGCCTCCCCCTACTAAATTCATATGATAAAGTCATAACTCCCTGTACCTTAGAATGTGACCTTATTTGGAGATAGAGTTGTTAGAGGTAATCCAATTAAAATGAGGTCATTAGGTAAACCTTAATCTAATATGCCTGGTATCCTTATGAAAAGAGGAAATTTGGGAATTTGGATACAGGGTCATGAATACAGGGAAAATGATGTGAAGAGACAGGGACAAGATGACCATCTATAAGCCAAGGAGAGAGGTTCAGAAAAGATCTTTCCTTCAGAAATTTCAGAAGGAACCAGTCCTGCTGACACCCTGATTTTGGACTTCTAGTCTCCAAAACTGTGAGACTATACATCTCTATTGTTTATACCACCGAAACTACAGTATTTTGTAACACCAGCCTTAGCAAATGACTATACTAGACCACAAACAGAACTGCCTCAAATCTTTCCTCCTTCAGAAAGCTTTTCTTCATTCCTTGAGCTAAAGAAATCTCTCCCTCCTCTGAAACCCATTAACACTATATTTGTGTGACTCTTGACATGAATCTATCTTGGGCTATTATTCAATCGTTTTTTGCTTCTCATTCTAAACTACAAGTTATTTGAAAAATAAATCTATGCTTGATTAACTTTTTCTATAAATTGAGTAGAATGCCACCTCCCTCATAGGATTGTTATAAACATCACATGAAATAATTTTGTAAAATTACTCAGCAAAACTTTAGCTTTGTCTCTTCCATCTCTTTCTCTTTCTACTGACTTGGCAGGCTATGAAGTAAATAATTCCATGAACATTGTAGTTCTTACAATATGTTACTCAATATACCCATTATACATGGTTCTAAAACCTTCCGAATTACCAACAGGTTATTTTACTTTACAGTTCTGATATATACCACCCTTAAGTTAAATTTAAAAAGTAAACACACACACACACACACACACACATTTATTGAGTAAAATACAGCAAAAGTAATCACACAACAGTAGACAGAAAAGTAAAGAAATTCCAGGTAGATGTTTGATTCTGATCTGAGGCATATAGCAGAACACTAGAAACAAAGCATGTGTCCACCTGATTTTTGTTCGAGAAAATGCATGTGTATATACACACATGTAGTAGCAAGACAAAAAAAAAAAGAAGAAGGCAGACATTTTTTTGTTGATGCATGCAAACCACAGGAACATGTTCCCACTTAGACAGGTATGCATTCTGATTCTGTTGCTATTCGGTTAACACTAGGCAAATTCTGCCACTTAAAGGTTGTCAGTTTCTGTATCTTATGAATGAAGGCACTACACATGACAATTTTTAAGGTTTCTTCAGACACAGAAGTCTGTAATTCCCCATCTCTAAGCTCTTCTGTGTCCTTAACTTTCTCTCTTCTCTCTGTAGTAGCTATTTGAGTCAACAAATGATATACATCTGTGAGTACCACTTACTGACAGATATAAAATATATTAAATATTACTCCCAGAAGAGTAATTCTATCTAATGAAAATTTCACATGAAGATTTAACACACTTCTCACCAAAGTATAGATGCAATTATTATATAAGTGAATATACATCATTTTCCCCTCTATTCTCAGAGAATCAAAGTATTAGTCTAGATTTCCCTACATTCTGAAAAATAAATTCTAATGAAACTCTCTCTCCTCTGATAATACAAGCAGAATTCTTGTAGAATGAAGTTCACGAGACTACCAAACTGTTTTACAAAAATCCGATTAAAAGACAAATTGCTTGAAATCAAATTTTTAGCGGATGGGAGTTAGAAATAACATAAAATGAAAGTCTCAAATTCTTATTATCAAGTGAAAAAAAAGTTATGAACCTGGATATGGAAATGAAATAAGAACTAAATCACTCTCATCCATTTTCTCTTAATATACAGATGCTTGATTTAGTTGATGTTTTGAGGACTTAAATGCCTGGAGTATCTGAGGTGGAAAATATAAAGAAAAAAAGATAAATGCTATTTGGTTTCAATTCAGAACAAACTTTTCTTATTCTGTACCTCAGACCAAAAGCAGTACGTGTATGGAAAGTTCATACACTGTGGTTAGACCTAGACTTAAATCCCGGTTCTGCATCTTCATGATCACTAAAGATATCCTTATTCTCTAAGGTTCTTATGTAAAACAGAAATAATATTCTGCAAAGTATTGTGAGAAATACTTACATATACATGCATATATATATATTAGAGACTCACTCTGTCACACAGGCTGGAGTGCTGTGGCACAATCATAGCTCACTACAGGTGTGAGCCACTGTACCCAATCTATGTGAGAAATATATTTAGGCACATAGTCCATGTGTCTACATGTAGATAGCAATACATGTAAGCTCCCTTTTCTCATTATTTTTTTAACATGGCAAAAAGACCACCAAAGGAATTTGCTATATATCTCAGGATGTCAGATAACATCATAACAAAATTTTACTGATATTATTCCCTGTAGGGAGATTTTATGTGTAAATACAGCAGGCTGAATTAGAAATTTCTAAGGCAAAATAAACACCTCTAAGGTATCTTATTTTTGTTATTCATTTATCTAATATACTATCATTTAAGTGAACAGTAGTGGGGAAAAATGAGTACTAAACTAAATTAAGAACTCATAGCTATTAAGTTTTGTAAGAACTAGTCAAAAGTTCCTTAAGGAGGTAAAGAGCTTAAGGAGAAGTCTACTAACAGTTAATACTTTTTATAAATCCTACACACTTTTTTACCCATTGATACTATATATGTATGTATACTACCTGCTATAAGAAAATTCAGTTGGGGGACTGGGAGGGCAGGGAGGTGGGACTGGCAGTAGTTGGAATTTGCTTGGCAGGGGGCACACCTCATCAACAAGGGTACCTGCATAATGAATATTTGTATACCTAACCCTGAATTGTACCCCACATCTTTAACATAAAAAATTTAAAAGTTAAAAAAAAACAACGAAAATTCAGTTAACAAATAAAGGACTACCGTGGATCAAACTAGGGACCTTTTCTTTCCAGACCTTTTCTTTCCAGGGACCTTTTCTTTTTGGACTGGGCCGAGTTTCACAACCCATCATGCTTGCCCTCAGCATGCTGCTCACTGCATCGGCAGCTCTCGCACAGTAATGGTCCTCCAGGGCACGTTCTCAGGGATCCATGTAGTTGCAGTGACTCACATCCTTAGCTATGTGTCCCTTTCCTTTGTCATTCTTGTCTATCAGTATTCTCTTCCTCATTTCTATTTGCCTGTTTGTCATTTACACAACATTTTCCCTCAACTTTAAGATCTGGGTCATTTTCAAAACTGGAGTAACATCTTCCAAGGTACCATTCATTGAGGTATGTGGATGTGATTCAACTCAGTAGGATCTACATCTTCTGATTTACATTTTTCTTCATTACTGTAATACCAGTAAGTACATCATTCCTGCATCCAGTCTCTTCCCATTTCTAATTCTGAGCATTGTCATGGTTTTCTTGGTCCTATATAAGGTGTTCCTTTTGTGAAAATATGATACTTGTATTTATTAATATTGGTAACAAGGGTAGAAAGCATAGTTGTATCACATACCTGATTTTGCTTTAAGTAGAAGAAACATACAAAGAAGAAAAGGAAAAGAATGAAAATATATACACTACGTATTTAAAATAAGATCCAACAAATAATTCCAAATTAGTGATTAATGAGTTTTTAGAAACTAGAAATATATCATACACATTTGAATGTAAACAGTATTGGAATACATTTTCCTATTTATTTAACAGTTCCTGCCACAGCAAAATTCATGAAGATAACTACATATTGAAATTTGTAGAAATCACTTGTAATAGTTTTATGCAAAATTTAAGAATCTTAAGTTTACTGTTATTATATTAGAAAATTAAAGAAGTTATATATCACTATCTAGTAAAAATAAAACTTGAATCTACTGTATTAATATTAATGAGAGGGATTTAGCGTTCTGGGTGAGATGAAGTTGATGTCACTTTTATGCATTTAAAAACAAAAAAAAGAAAGAAAGAAATGTACACTTACTGAAGGCTTAGAATATTTATCCTTTGAAAACTGCTTTTCTAAAGCATGAAGTTTTTCTTGAAGGTATTTATTTTGTAAATGTAAATCTTCTACAACAGAATCTCGAGGAAGAGCTTCGTGGGCCCTATGAACAACCAGACTTGTTAGTATTCAAACTTCAGCTTTTCCCTGTTTTCTGATTAAAACACAGGAAAGAAAGAAAAGTTCAATGTGTTCATTAACACTGTATTTATGTTAAATTCTGAAAAATTTTGAAACTTTACAATAAGTAAATTAGGACATCACAATTTATATTATAAAATAATCCTCTACAGAGGATTCACTGAAGAGTTCCTTTAAACTGAGTTAAAAAGTGTACTCTGACTTATTAAAATACATGAACATTTTTAAGAACATGCACCTATTTATATGGAATTATGTAAGACAGTTGAACTAAAATACCCACTATTTTTAAAACATTATATAATAATTGCATAATATCCATGGCTGTCTCAAGCCCAAGGATCTATAAAGGTTCTTCCTGTTTCCAGATAATAATCCCTCACTTCAAGTCTACACTCATATGCCTAGCCTACCAGATTCTTCAGTCTAGCACAGACAAATCTATCCAGCTTTATGTCCAAGAGTCTACCTTTACTTACGCAAGTACAAATCCACACTTACCCACACATGAAACATCTACTCGTACCTCTCTACCCTGGTAGGCTGCTCCTTTTTGATATATCCTTCCTTCCTTTAATATCTAGATCTGATTCATAAATTCAAAAATTCAAATTTCTTGAATTCAGAGAGAAGACAAATTCAATCTTTTGTATAAAGTCTTCTCTTCATTACTATAGCTCACACAAATTCGCAATATTGAAAAAAAAGTCTCTAAAAGTATTAGAAGGTCTCAAAAATAAAATTATTTGATCCTTGTAAAAACAGCAAAAAGAATAAAAGGATTTTTCTTAAAACATGTTTAGGTAAAAAAGAAAACATGGAAGGGAAAGATTTACTGCTGGGATAGGATAGTAACTGTAAACAAAAACTACACACAAATGGTAAGAGAAAGAAAAATTTCTCAATCATTTTTTCTACGCTAGCAAGGAAAGTTTTAAAAGATTTAAAAAAACAATAATTTAGAAGGAACAAGAATAGAATGTTAGAAGCTCTTGAGAATGTTCCTTTAAAGAAATTCAACTTTGTATGCTCATATCACATTCAAATTAACACAACAGCAGACATTAATAAAGACTAATAGTAATTTTTTAAGCTTAATGGAAAAAAGTACATTTACAAAGGATAAATAACCTCAAATATTATAGGTAGATACCAGCCTTTGGCAAAGATCATTAACATGATTACAGACTGTTTGTAAGCACTTAGAAGAAAAAAATAAATTATGTAAAACTAACATAAGTGTATCTTAGAAGAAATGACTGAAACAAATATTTAAATAGGACATGATTTTATTTTGCTCTTCATAACCATGATTGTATGAGAAGACATAGTTTGGAAAGAGATAGCAAAACAACAACAAAAAAAGTCTCAAATGTTCTGCTAAGAAATAACATGGGGTGGGGGGAGGGGGTGTTTGTTCCAGGTACAATGGAGTAAACACACTCAATCTTATCTCTCCCAAATGCATGAAGCAGCTATTTGAGGACCTTGAAAAGTAAAGAGTAGAAGGCAGACTGGGACAGAAATACCAGCAAACCAGTGATGAACTTACCTTTTCTTCTGTTATTGCCTGGCCTAAACACATTATTTAAAATCTGAAGGTGGGTATTTGAACTGATGGGGAGATCTCCAGACAAGCCTTCTAGTTTTAGCTCAAGTAAAGAGAAAGAGATCTCTTAACACTCACAGAAAATACAAAAATACCTCATTATTTATTTTCTTCTATGTGTTCTCTCTTGCCCCAACCTGTAAGCAATTCCATGGCAGTGGTAATAGAGGCAGCAATGGGACCCACAGAAAGTAGCACTTTCAGAATCTTCTTCTCCAACTGGTAGAGCTGTAATACTTAAGGGGGTCAGGTGAAAGTACTTTCTGTCTTGCTTTTTCTGCCCTCCTGTTGTTTGCTTGGTTGTAGAAGTGTGCAACTGCTGAAGTGCACAGCATAACTGGTAACTAAAACAAAATGGGAAGCCCTAGGGAAACAAAATATCAGAGAGATTGCAAAAAGGGAGGTGCTCAAAAATGGATTCTAACAAAATTGTTTATGAACTTCTGGGTTCACTCTTGGGCTGTGTATGGATCTGATCCTAATCAGAATACCACAGTGTCTAAAACCAACATATCATATCATCGACTGGGCAGTGCATAAGTAGGTCAGATATGAGTAGCACTGTGAAAATTTTGAAAACTGAACTAATATTGGTTGGAATCGTAGCCTACAGAAAGGAGACTGAAACTTGTGGCCTGAACCTAATTAGACTGACAGCATGCTAAAACAAAAATATCTACATTTTCCACAGAATGTAAACAAGACCCAAGTCTCATAACAGAATATTCAAAATTTCAAGAATACAATCCAAAATTATGCAGCATACAAAGAACCAGAAATATCTCACTCACATGGAAAAAGGTAATACAATCCAAGCTTAAGACAAGAGAAATATCTATGGGTCAACCAGTTTTTCATTATAATGGACAGCACATTTCCATGTAATAGCTTACCTCATATACAATATGTCATTTTCTAATTCAACATTTCTCCTTTTTAATTCTTCCAATTCTTTTTCTGACTCCAAAGCTCGTACTCCTATAACGTGATCAACAGTCATGCCAGTTGTTTTTAGTTTCCTCTGCAAAGTAAGCTTCTCTTTATCAGCTCTGTAGAATTTAATAGAGAATCATGAAATATACCATTCACTTTTGGCTTGTTTAATTGCTTACTCAGTAACAGAACAATACATGATAATTGTATAATTCTACATTTGTTAAGAACTAACCTATATCAAAATCACAGAAAACTCTATTTATAATTGTCACAATATATTCAAAACAAATTTTAAAGAAAATGAAAAGTAAGTAAATCATAGATAATAAATGATCATTTAAACTAGAAAATTTCTCAGCTAAGCGTGGTGGCTCACACCTGTAATCCCAGAACTCTGGGAGGTGGAGGCGAGAGGATTGCCTGAGCACAAGGATTTGAGACCAGTCTGGCTAACATGACAAGACCTCATCTCTACAATAAATCAAAAAAATTAGCTGGATATGGTGGCACACACCTGTGATTCCAGCTTCTTGGAAGGCTGAGGGGGAAGGATCGCCTAAGCCCAGCAGGTCGAGGCTGCAGTGGCCGTGAGCGTGACCCTGCACTCTAGCCTGGGTGACAGAGTGAGACTCCAACTCAAAAAAATAACAATCATTTTTAAAAAGTAGAAAAATTTCTCATATTGTCAACTATGATCAAACTATGTAACTTCCAGGTCACTAAAAGATTTTACATATTAGTTTTATAGTGAAATTTAAACTCACTTGGCAAAAAGGTCCTTCAAAGTATTCATCTGCTTTGTTAGAGTACAAATTTCCCCCTCTTTCTCTTTTAACTTGTTTCGAATTCCCTCTATTTTAGCTTGCCACTTTTTACCTTCCTCCCACCTAATTAATTCTTCTCTAGTATTCTGTAAATAAAAAGAAGACAAAAAATTACCAGTATTATTTTAAATTTCCTTTTAAGATTTAACAATTACAATTTACCAGATAAATGGTAAACCAATACTTCTTAGAGAATATGTAAATAGAAAACTTTGCTATGTAGATTGAGTATACCTTATCAGAAATGCTTGGGACCAGAAGTCTTTCAAATTTCAGATTTTTTGGGGGTTTTGAAATGTTTGCATATACATAATGAGACATCTGGGAAATGGGACTGAAGTATAAACACAAAATTACTTTATGTTTCATATACATGTTATACACATAGCCTGAAGGAAGGTAATTTTATATAATATTTTAAATAATTTTGATATTAAACAAAGTTTTGACTGTGTTTTAACTGTGACTCATCACATAAATTAAGGTATGGAATTTTCCACTTGTAGTGTCATATTAATGCTCAAAAATGTTCAAATTTTGAAGCAATTCAGATTTCAGGAATTCAGATAATAGATGGTCAACCTGTATAACTTAGAATGTTTAGGAATGCCAAGCTTTTAGCAAAAGTGCCCTCAGTCTAAACATGCTTTACGCTATCAGATGACATAAAATTCTGGGGCACAGTTTTGACTAATGCTAACACCCTTAAGCAGTCTTTAAATGAAGATTCCAGTATGGACGATCTTGACTAAAGAAGGCTTCTAGCACAGAATCTAATGTATAAAGGACCAACCCAATCTCTTACCCTCTGACAATCTCCTAGCATCAGAGTCCCTGCAAGTCTTCAATGCACATTATTTCACTCATTCAACATAAGGTATGCAATTACTTATTCAATATAAGGTATGTAATTAAATAATTCTGCAGTACAGAGCGCTTTGTTGGGATTAAGCCATTCTATCTCACCTGACATACCTGTAAATTAAGACTGAAGGAAGCAAAGTTGAGAGAAGAAATTTAAAATGAACAAAAAATGACAAGAACAAGTGTTACCAGGGATATTGTGGTGTTTACGCACACACACACACACACACACACACACACACACACACACACACACACACATACACACATACACACACACATGCATAACCTTCTTCTGCTTTCCTTTCAGCTATCCCAAGGCAGGACTTCTTCCATCCCCTTTCTGATTACTGGTCCTAAGACACTAATTCTGAGAAGATCCCACCCAATACCCTGGGAGAAGGAGTGCTAAAGTCATAAAGCCACCATAAAAACCCAAGAGAACAGAGTTGGAGAGCTTCCAAATAGCAGCACACATGGAGGTTTCTGAAATGTGGTGCCCAGGGAGGGCATGGAAGCTCAGCACCCCTATGAATATCTTCATCTGTGTCCTTTGTAACATCCTTTATAATACACCAATAAATGTGTTTTCCTAAGTGAGTCACCCAAGCAAATTAACAGAATCTAAAGGTGGTGGGTGATGTGGGAACCCCAGCTTGAAGTCAGTTGGTCAGGGAGCCCCTCCTGGTAGGGGAGAGGAAGTCTTGGGGACAGAGCACCGGCTGTAGAACTGATTGCTTGCTTGCTGGTAAGGAGAAATTCCTACAAATTTGGGGGTCACCAAATTTCTCAGTGTTGTTGTGGCGTGAGAGCAGGAAAAAACATGGGTTGAAAGCTTTTTTCTGAAACAGGTGTTTCAGAATGAGGGAGAAGAAGGCAGAAGACAGGATGGCGAGAGTAGTTATCTTTTCATGTTTTCTGTTCCAAAAATCTCTTATGCATAGATTTCAAAATATTATTAAAATATTTTTAAATTTTCATTCATTAAAAAAATACTGAGCATCTACTATGTGCAGAGGCTCTTCTAAGTGCTGGGAATACAACAATGAACAAAATAGGCAAAGTTCTACCATCAAAGCTTACAGTCTATTAAGAAAAACAAAAGACAGAACATACAGATAAGTAAATATCTAGTATTCTCAGATAGTAATAAACGCTATGACGGAATGCAAGGCATGGGATGAATTATTTTATATAGGTAGGCTACAAACATTGTTTATAGAGAAAAGGTATTGAAATTTCTAAACAATATGAAAAGATACTTTGAGTATAAATTAGAAATGCCCAAGCACTGTGGAATCTGAAAGAATATTCTCACTAGATTCCTGGATATATAATATCAGTTTTACTCTCTGTATTTTCTTTTCTTTTTTCTTTTCTTTTTTTGAGTCAGAGTCTCACTCTGTTGCCCAGGCTGGAGGGCAGTGGCACACACACGGCCACCACAGACTCGACCTGCTGGGCTCAGGTGATCCTTCCGCCTCAGTCTTCCAAGTAGCTGGAACTACAGGCAGGCGCGTACTATCATGCCCAGCTTATTTGTCTTTTTCTAATTAGTAATAGTACCTTACACAGGTATGAACTTGCTGGTTTACAAAAAGACTTCCACATATCATTTCCTTCAATTGTAAAATAACCTTGAAAAATTGGCAACATAGTACAATCAGGTCAGTAACTGGTATACAAAGATTAGGCCTATTCTCAATGATTGGAGGCAGTGAGCAATCAGAGGAGTTAAGCTCATTTTGATCTTGCAGTTTTTACTAGCAAAGCTTCCAACAGCAAGCATGTTATGACTCCATGCATAGAAATGAAAATATTTTCATCCAAATTATACTTCCATGATGAATTTTCATAAGAAAAATATTTTTTGGAGTATACTCTACAAAAACATTTAAATTCCATGACTTACTTTCTATACAGTATCATTAAAGATTAATTCTCTTTTCTATTTTCATGTTATTGAAATTACTTTATAGATATTGAATATTTTCTGGATAAGTTCTATAATAAAGTTTTTCCTAACCATAGAGCATAGTGATTTTCTTCAGGAGCAAATATTACTATTAATACCAACATTTCTTAGGTCACTTTTGATAGTTTCAATATTACCAACAAGTTATCTCCAGTGTATTATTCTTAAGAAATTTAATTACATGCATTTTAGCCAATTTTAGTTTTTCTTCAGGTTGATTATTTCTATCAGTAATTTTTATTACAAAACAATTTATTATTAACTATAAAATCGTAAGCAATTTTTCTCACATTACAGAATTAGTCTATAAGCAGATTGATTATTGATTACTACAAATATTGAATAAATTCTAAATCACTTTATTTGCTCTGAAATAACAGCCCAGTCTCCTGAAGAATAAAAAGGACACATTTAGGTCAAAGTAGAAGTTTTAAAAAGCCTTGCTTTCTTGTCACAAAGGTCAAAAGCACCAACCTATAGAAAAGACTACACTGGGAAGAAAGGATAAATACAGCTGGATATGTAAGGTATGAAAAGACAGTGGAAGTACTCTTATGTCAGAAAGATGACATGGAAATGGTGTAGTAATTTCCAAATAAGACTTATATTATAGGTGTCTCCTCAAGTAGGCTATAAATTCCTATATAACAGAAACTTGTTTTAGACATGTCTACACTATACAGTGTGACTTACAATCCTCAAAATACAAAATTAATATACACAGGTCCTTAATTTAATATAGTATATGATCTGTTCATCAGCTATGTACTTAACTTACTCTATCACTACCTTAAACATATTAATCAGTAGGTTTGTTCACATACCTTTTCTTTCATAGGTTTTGTGTCTACTTCATCCACCTTTCTTTCTAGTTGACTTTCTAGTTTTTTAACTTTCTTTTGGAGTTCTTCAATTATACCTTGTTTATTATCAACCAGAGGTTTGCTCTGAAAAAATAAAATGTATCTTTATATTTTACAAATAAATATCAAACAAAATATACGATAAATATTCCAACTATAGAAACTTTTTGACGTCAACTTTCTGTTGACACATTCTAAATGACTCTCTTAATAAGAGAATGTGGTAGCTGCTTTTGCATTTTAATGAAATATACTACTCTAGAACTACACATACAACAGAGGTCACTAAAGGAATTAATTAATCAAAGTGATTGTAAAAGCCAGTTCAAATAAATTTCATAGATAAAACTATAAAGCAGTAATAAACTACTGCCCATACATTGTAAATCAAAGGCATTATCATAATTAAACATAAAATTACCTGTAATCCACTGGTTAGTCTTTTAATCTGCCTTTTTAGTTCATCATTCTCTTGATCAGTTCCATCTTTCTCTCTAAGTATTTTATTATAGGCTTTTTGTTTTCTTTGAAGTTCATTGTTTAAGTCATTCAAATTATCAGTTAATGAGTTTTCTCTGTTTTTACTTGTTTTAAGAGCTTCTTTCAACTTTAAAAGATTTTCATTTAAATCTTCAATTTGTGACTAATAAGAGATAAAGAAATGCCTTATTCATGAATTTTCATCAAGTATAAATGATAATAGCAACACAAAACAGAAAGTATACCGTTAGTACTTATTTAAAAAATTTTCCAACTTAAATTTTTAATTATACAAGGAAAAGTAATAACCATAAACTATATATATTTTTTCACGTTCATGTCAAATTAACCAAGTCTACCCTGAGGAAAAAAAAAAAGTCTAAAGTAATTCACCTTCAACTAATACCCACAAACAAAATCTTATCAAATATGCAAATGTTTCATTATGGCTGAATTATTAAAGAAACAAGTACATATCAATATACATGGCAATGTTTTAAACACTATGAAACATAAGAGTAGTATAAAACAAATTCTCTGACTTGAAGTAGTTTCTGATTTCCTTTATAAAGATGAAAGGATAACTCGCAATACTAGGCCATATATATAAGCCCCAGAAAAGAGAGTTCCTAGCTGTCCTATGCAGTAGCAGTGATGGGAAAATACTGAATGATTTCAGCTGCAAGTCATTCTGGAAAAGGCAAAACTATGGAGACAGTAAAAAGATCACTGGATGCCAGGGATGTGGGGCAATGGGGAAGGAGGAATGAATAGAAGGAGCAAAGAGGATTTTTAGGGCATTTAAACTACTCGCTATAATTCTGTAAGGAAGGATATATATCATTACACATTTATCTAAAACCTCAGAATGTGCAACACCGAGAGCTAAACCTAAGGTAAACTTCGACTCTGAGTGATTATGATATGTCAATATAAGTTCATCAATTGTAACAAAGTACCACTCTGATGGGGGATGTTGATAATGGACGAAGTCATGCATGTGTGGGGACAGGGGATTTTGCTGTGAACCTAAAACAGTCTTAAAAAATGTTGATTAAATTTAATTCTATTAAAAAGAGTAGCTCATCCTTTCCTAATCTTCAAGATGATATTCAGTACATGAATATCAAAAAGATACTTACTGCTGAAAAATACACATATGTATGCATGTCCATCCACCAAAAATTCATTATAAATTCCCTATTCATCAGCAAAATTACTATATATTAAAGTAAATCTGACTGGGTACAGGGGCTCACGCCTGTAATCCCAGCACTTTGGGAGGCCAAGGCAAGAGGATTGCTTGAGCCCAAGAGTTTGAGACTGGCCTGGGCAACAGAGCCAGACTTCATCTCAGCAAAAAAATTTAAAAAATTAGCTGGGCAGTGGCATATGCCTTTAGTCAGATGGAAAGATGGTCTGAGCCCTGGAAGTCAAAGCTGCAATCAGCCATGATTATGCCACCGCACTCAGCCTGGGTGACAGAGCAAGACCATGACTCAAAAAAATAAAATAAATTCCCTTCCAACAGAAATTATCAGAAATTCTGTTACATGAGATTGTGTGTTACTATCACCTTTAGCTCTCTAGTATGTCGATCGACAATCTGTTGAACGTTGAGATGGGCTTCCTTTTGAGAAGTTGCTGAAATAATACGCTCCTCAGCTGCTGCTGTCATTTCTGCACGGAGATCCAGAAGTGCTCGACTAAGGGCCTAAAAATTATAACATATCTGCATTTTTTCATGAAAATGGACATTTTATAAGAGCAACATATAATACAAAAAATAAACAAGCTCCATAACTTTTTACTATTTTCCACAAATTAACAGCCTGACTTTTTCAAATAAATTGTCTTTAGTAATTACACTCAATTCTTTCCAAATTGGATGTGAAAGTTCAAAATCTTAGTAATGATTTTGACAACCCAGTATTAAATTAAGCAATTTGTATTACAAAAATCAGACATGGTTTGTGTACAAATAACCAAGTTTGGATATTCATATGATTCATTTAGCATACCCTTTTATGTGAAATGAATTGAAGTAGTAAAGGAAAGTTAAAGGATTAGAAAAGGCTTAAAATTTACCAATGAAATACATGAGCTAGCATAGAAAAGAGAAGCAACTTCTAGAACAATTTTAGTATATTAAATCTGAGACAAAGGAAAAACCTAATAAACCAGGTAAACCAACTCTTTCCCACAAAACTGTCTCTGAGATCCCCCTTTTAAAGTCTTTCCTTCTCTTTGCTATCATATATCACTCTAAATCCCCTAATTATTCAAAAGAGCCTCAATAGCTAAAATTCCAGTAGAAAAAGAGAGAAAATAATTCCCCTCACTTCCTATAGAGAGTCAACAAATCAGACTGATGACAACATAGAAAGAAAAACTGGACTATATTTGCACTGAAAAACAGCACTTAAGAAGGTTATCTAAAACAACTGTCTTGAAGGATCCTGTTTAACAACATAATATAGAGATGAAGAAATGTCGGGGAGACGGTGGTCAAGCCAGTCAGATTCTGTGAGTCCTGGTGTGAGTGCGTGAGTGTATGGAAAATTTTGTGTGCACGTGTCAGTTAGTGAGTGGGCGTGTAAGTGGCTGACTGACTGAGAGCTCCAGGGCAAGCAGCCAGGGCAAGCCATAGCTGCTTGACTTGGACAACAGCGATTCCCAGGACACAGAAGTTGAGCGCCATTATTTTTATTTTTTATTTTTTAATCAACAAAACCCTTCCTGGAAAGAAGATGCTGAGAGAGCCTGACTAAGTGGGGGCTCATGAGCAAAAGTGGCCAGGGCCCTCCTGGTAAAGCAGCTGGTGCTGTAGCTGCTCTGCTTGGTCCCTAGTGTTTCCCAGGTCGCAGAAGCCAAGCACCATTTTTTTTTAACTGACAAAATTTTTCCTGCAAAGAAGCAATGGGGAGAGACTACCAGCTCCAAGCTCTGCCTCACCACTACAGGAGGAGAGACTGCTGGCTCCAGGCTTTGCCTCACCACTGCAGCACCTGGCCAGACACAGGCAGCAAGGGCTGTGGAGGGAGACCAGAGGCAGAATCCCACTGGAGAAGACAAAGGAGGCCCCCACCACCATCTTGAAAATGGGGCAGGAAAGTGCTCTGACAGGCTCACAACGGAGCAACAGACCATCGGGACCTGTGAGCAACAGACCATCGGCACCTTTCACCTGTGACTGGTGGGTCAACTACTTAGGGGTTGATCAAGATCCAAAAGAAATATTCTGAAAGCACAAAGTTCAGAGGGACAGGACAAGCAGTGAGTCTCAGGCAACCCACCCTGATTCAGGTGCAGGACAAAGGACATGGCCAGAAAAGGACAGGGAAGACCTCCAAAGAGATCAGTGGTGAGTCCGGAACTGACCCAACCCCCTCCTCTCCAGCAATCCTCTGAATGTCAGATCCACACAGCTGAGGCACGACTGAGAGGGACAAACTCTGGCAGAGGCTGGATGTCAGCCGTAATAGGAGAACTCCATTCCAAGATAGGCCTGGCTTGGGAACTCATGCCCCCGCACCCTGTG
>CAUYQG010176687.1:0-23630 GCA_963574415.1 Tarsius wallacei
TGATATCTCATTGTGGTTTGGGTTTGCATTTCTCTAATGACTAGTAATAGCATTTTTTAAAATATAGCTGTTGGCCACTTGTATATCTTCTTTTAAGAAATGTCTACTCTTATCAAAATGATGAGCTTCTGCAAAGCAAACGAAACCATCAAGAGAGCAGGGAGACAAGCCCACAGAATGGGAAAAAATATTTCCCAACTGTATATCTTACAAAAGCCTAACAGCCAGGATCTACAAGGAACTCAAATGTGCCGAAAGGAAAAAAAAAAACCCATTAAAAAGTGGGCAAAAGACATGAATAGACCCTTCTCAAAAGAAGATATGTGGGCAGTCAACAGACACATGAAAAAGTGCTCAGCCTCACTCATCATCAGAGAAATGCAAATCAAAATCACATTGAGATACCACCTAACCCCAGTAAAAATGGCCAGCATTAATAAAACAAACAACAACAGATGCTGGTGAGAATGCAGAGAAAAAGGAACGCTTCTACACTGCTGGTGGGAATGCAAATTAGTGCAGCCTCTCTGGAAGACAGTGTGGTGCTTTCTGAAACAACTAGAAATTGACCTTCCATATGACCCAGCAATTCCCCTATTGGGAATATACCTGGAGGAACTCAAATTCTACAAAAAAGACACCTGCACACATATGTTTGTTGCAGCTCTATTCACAATAGCAAAAACATGGAACCAACCATGCTGCCCATCGAAGCTGAACTGGATTAAAAAAAAAATGTGGCACATATACACAATGGAATATTATGCAATCATAAAGAAGGACAAACATATGGACTTTGCAGCAACTTGGATTTAAAGTCGATCATACTCAGTGATATATCACAGAAACAAAGAACAGAATACCATATGTTCTCATTCATAAGCAGACCTTGAACAATTATAATACTATGAGAAAGGGATTGGCAGTAGTAGGAAACTGTCAGGGGAGGAGGGATGGGATTGACAGTTGAGGAAAACTGTTAGGGGAGGGAGGGGCACACCTCATCCACAAGGGTACCTGCATAATCAACATTTGTATACCTAATCCTGAGTCATACCCTACATCTTTATAATTAAAGATAAAAGAAAAGGAAAAAAAAAGAAATGTCTATTGAGGTCTTTTGTTCATTTTTAAATTGGTTTGTTTGTTTTCTTACTATTGAATTGTTTGGGATTCTTACATATTTTGAATATTAACCCTTTATTGGATGTATGGTGTGCAAATATTTTCTCCCATTCTGTAAGTTGTTTCTTTACTCTGTTGTTTCCTTTGTTGTACGGAAGTTAATCTAATGTAATCCCATTTGCCTATTTTTGTTTTTATTGCCTGTGCTTTTGAAGTTGTATCCAGAAAGTCATGGCTTAGGCAAATATTATGGAGATTTTTACCCCATGTCTTCTTCTAGTAGTTTCATAATTCCAGGTCTTACATTTAAGTGTTTAATTCATTTTGTAATTGATTTTTGCATATGGTAGGGATAGGGCCTAATTTTATTATTTTGCATGTAGATATCCAACTTTCCCAACACCATTTATTAAAGAAACTGTCCTTTCCTCACTGTGTGTTTTTTGTATCTTTGTTGAAAATCAATTGGCTGTAAATGTGTGGATTTATTTCTGGACTCTCTATTCTGTTCCACTGGTCTGTATATCTGTTTTCATGACCGTACTGTGTCGTTTTGGTTACTATAACTTTGAAGTATATTTTGAAATCAGGTAGTGTGAGGCATCTAGCTTCAGTCTTTTGCTCAAGATTGCCTTGGCTATTCAGGGTCTTTTGTGATCCCATTCAAGTTAAAGTGTTATTTTTTCTATTTTTGTGAAAAATGTCCTTGATATGTTGATAGAGAGTGAATTAAATCTATAATCACTTTGAGTCACATATACATTTTAAAGATAATATTTTTCTAGTTCATGAACATGGGGTATCTTTTCTTTTCTTTTCTTTTTTTTCAACTTCAATTTCATTCATCAATATTTTGCAGTTTTCAATGGAGAGATCTTTTATTTTCTTGGCTAAATTTTATTTCTAAATATTTTTGGTAGCTATTGTAAATGGGATTATTTTCTTGATTTCTTTTTCAAATAGTTATTCATGTATAGAAATGTCCAGATTTTGTATTTCTTCATAATTCAATATTCAACATAAACATATTTCATATAAGTTGTATGTGTCTAAGAATGTATCCATTTCTCCCAGGTAATCCAATTTGGTGGAGCATAATTTTTCATATTAGCCACTTAGGATTTCTTGTATTTTTGTGGTATCAGTTATGTCTTCTTTTTAAATCTCTGAACTTATTTATTTGAGTATTCTCTATTTTTTCTTAACGGTCTAGCTAGAGGTATGTCAATTTTATTTATCTCTAAAGAAAAAACTCTTCATTGAATTAAAAAAAAATTTCTAGTCACTATTTTATTTATTTCTGCTCTAATCTTTATTTCTTTTATCAAACTAATATTTTGGCTTAGTTCTTGTTTTTCTAGTTTTTGAAAGTGCAGTGCTAAGTTGCACTTCAAAAAAGTTGTCTATTTGATATCTTTCTTATTTTTTGATGTAGGCATTTATTGCTATAAACTTTTCTCTTGTAACTGATTTTGCTACATACCATAGGTTTAGTATGTTTTATATTCATTTTTATTAGTCTTTATTTGAAATTTTAAAAATTTTATTCTTAATTTTTACATTGACCTATTGATTGTTCAGGAGCATGTGTTTAATTTTCATGTACTTGTGAATTTTCCAAAGTTATGCCTGTTATTGACCTTTAGCATTATACCATTGTGGCCAGAAAATATGCTTAATATAATTTCAATCTTCTTAAATTTGTTAACACTTGCTTTGTGGCCTAATGTGTAATCTATCCTGAAGAATGTTCAATGTGCAGTTCAGAAGAATGTGCATTCTGTGCCTGTTGAATAAAATTTTCTGTGTATGTCTGTTAGGTCCACTTGGCCTATATTGCAGTTTACGTTCAGTGTTTCCATATTAATTTTCTGTCTGAATGATCTGTTCAATGTTAAAGTAGGGTGTTAAAATCCCTTAGTATTATTATGTTGCAGTCTATCTCTCCAGATCATCTAAAATCTAGCATTCCAATGTTGGGTGCAATTATGTTTACAATTGTTATAATCTCTTGTTGAATTGTCTTCTTTATCATTATATAATGACTTTCTTTGTCTCTTGATACAGATTTTTATTTAAATTTTATTTTATCTGATATAAGTATAGTTCTGCTCTCTTGATTTCCATTTAAACGGGATGTCATTTTTTTGTCTATATGTGTGTAGACTGCAAATATGTTTTAAAATTATTCATCCATGGATTTTAAAAAAGTATTCTTTCAGTCATTTTAAAACTTTTGATTGGAGAATTTAACCCACTTACATTCAAGAAAACTATTGATAGGTAAGAACTTACAACTATCATTTTGTTAATTGTTCTCTAGCTGTTTTGTATATCTTTCTTTCTGTCTTGCGGCTAAGTGATTTTCTCTAGCAGTATGCTTTGATTTCTTACTCTTTTTTTGTGTGTATCTATCATACATTTTTACGTTATCATTATCATGATGTTTACAAAAAAAATCTTATTACAAGTTAATGTGAGCTGGTAACAACTTAAATTCTCACTGAAAAACCAAGCAAAAAACAAAACAAAAAAGTCTATGCTTTTATTTCACTCCCCTCCCACATTTCAGTTATTGATAACATGATTTACAACTCTTTTATATTGTATACTCCTTCACAAATTATTATAGTTTTATTACCTTTAATAATCTTGTCCTTAAACCTTCATACTAAAGACATAAGAGATTTACATACTTTCATTGCAGTATAAGAGTATTCTAAATTTGATTGTATACATATGAAAGATCACTTTGCTGGATACAGAGTTCTTGATGGCACTTTAAAATATTTATTCTAATCCCTACTGGCTTGTAAGGTTTCTGCTGAGATGTCTGTTGCTACACATATTGGAACTTTCTTATATGTTATTTTCTTCTTTTCTCTTGTTTCTTCAGAATCTTCTGTCTTTGATATGTAACAGTTTGATATGTCTTGATGTCTTCTTATTTAGATAAAGAAGATAATATCTGATTGATATTCTTTGACCTTCCTGTACTTGCATAGTTACATCAGTCTCCATGTTTGGAAAGTTTTCTTGTATTATGCTTTTAAATAAACATTCTACCTCTTTGTCTTTCTCTACTCTCTCCTTAACTTCAATGACCCAAATATTTGCTCTTTTTGATACTATTCCATAAATCTTATAAACTTTCATCATTTCTTTTTACTCTTTTTTTTTTCTTTTTGCTCCTCTGATTAGATAATGTCAAATGTCCTGTTTCAGGGCTCACTGAATCTTCTTTTTTTTAATTTTTAATTTTTTATTTTAAAGATGTGGGGTACAATTCAGGGCTAGATATACAAATGTTTATTATGCAGATACCCTTGTTGATGAGGTGTGCTGCCCCCTCCCCTAGCACATTCCCACTACTGCCAATCCCACACCCAACCCCACCCCCAACAGTTTTCTGCTACTGCCAATCTTTTATAGCATTACAATAATTGTTTCAGGTCCATTTATGAGTGAGAACATGTGATACTCAGTTCCTTACTTCTGTGATAGATTGCTCAGTATTATAGATTCTAAGTCCATCCAGGTTGCTGCAAAGTTCGTGATTTTGTCCTTCTTTATGACTGCATTATATTCCATTGTGTATATGTACCACATTTGTTTAATCCAGTCCTCTTTTGATGGGCAACATAGTTGGTTCCATGTTCTTGCTACTGTGAACAATGCAGCAATAAACATATGTGTGCAGGTATCTTTTTCATAACACTCACTGAATTTTCTGCTTGATCAGTTCTGCTGTTAACTTTTGATTACATTTTTCAGTCCTAAAATTATGAACTTCACAGCAACCCAAATGGACTTAAAATCTATACTGAGTGGCCTATCACAGAAACAAAGAACTGAGTACCACATGTTTTCACTTATAAGCAGACCTTGAACAATTATCATAATACTATAAGAAAATGATTGGCAGTAGTGGGAAACTGCCAGGGGAGGATGGGGGCAAGCTTGGCAGTAGTGGGAATCTGCTACACAACTCATCAAAAAGGATACATGCATAATGAGCACTTGTATACCTAACCCTGATTGTATCCCACATCTTTAAAATAAAAATAAAATAATTTTTTAAAAAATTTTTCAGTCATTAACTGTATTCTTTACCTTCAGGATTTCTATTTTTTATTGCTTCTATTTCTTTGTCACATTTCCCATTTTGTTTATTACTTGTTTTCCAAATTTTATCAAATTTTTATTTATATTTTCTTGTAGTTTCTTGAATCAACTTTTACAGAAAGATTATTCTGAATTCTTTGTCATTTCATAGATTTTCTTTTCTTCTGTATCTATTATTGGAGCTTTACTTTTTTTGGTAGTGTCATATTTTCCTAATGTCTCATAATCTTTGTGTCTTTACATTGATGTATGAAAATTGAAGGAACCAACTGTTTCTTTTGGACTTTGCAAGTGTTTTGGTGGTAATAGATCTCTTCTATTTAGTCTAGCCTGGGATTTTGGATAGGTCAGCTAGTTGAGCCCAGAGCAGACACACCCCCATATTGAGTTGGGCTGGTTCACTTCCTGTGCTCTGATATTAATTAGTATTGCTGGCTTTATACTCCCTAGTCTAATGAGTCCACTGGCTGGACTCCGCTATCAGGTGTGGCTATTGGTTGGGTTCTGTAATCACCTATGATAGGACAGATTTACATGTTGTCTTTTTCGAATGGGCAACACTGCTTTTTTGGAGTCTGTACCATGTTTCCTGCAGTGCGATGCTGTTGGCTAGTTTCTCTTGTGTAGCACCTTTGTTGATCAGAATTCAGAGCAACCACCAAGAATATGTGTGCAGGTTACTGTGAGCCCAGTTCCTTCTTCATCTCTATCTGACCCCAGATGATCCAACCCTGCCAGCACTCCCAACATTTCCCATGGGATGAGACACAAGCAAGCCTCTCACAAAGGATCCCAGAATGGTAGGGAAGATGAATGTCTGCCTACAGTTCAACCCTTCCACTGCTGAAACCATGAGCCCAGAGGAACTCTCTATGTGTGGTGACACACCAACCTAGGGAAAGAGCAATGCACTCAAATAAAATTTCTCTTTTACCATTTCTCAATTCTGTAGTTCAAGGAGGTATCTCAGCCTCACTCTCAAATTCTGGGGCACTTCTCTTGAATTTGTAGTATGAATGAGTGGTCATATCTTAGGTTGAAATACCCCAGAAGCAGGCCCTAAGACAGGCATTCAAGGACCAATAGTTTATTTGGGAAATGAAAGATCATCATTTGGAGAGAGAGGAGGTGAAACAAGGAAAGAGAGGTAGTCAATAATGGATGCAACATTAAGCCAGTTACTGCTGTAGGACAACCAGAGCTAATTTCTTCTAGAAAAATAGTAAAAATGAACACATTAGAGTAAGTTCACACAGGAACAAAGCTTGTGTATTGATACACCAGCTCCTGCCAGTTTTCTCTGGCTTTCAAAAATGAACCCAGATGCCGCAATAGCTATGCTGCAAGTAGGCTAAAGATCAGGTGGTGAATACCATTCATGACAAATCCTAAGCTGAAACAAAGAAATGCCTCTATGTTTTGGAGCAAAGTCATGCCACTTTTAGTATGTAATTATTTCAACAAGTAAGTATACTTTTGAGAGCATCTTCTGACTTACTATTGGGGCTTAATGAGGCACTGAATGATCTACCACAAATAAATTAGATATATTCAGTATAATACAGACCAAGTTGCTATAACAAAGAAACCCCAAAATTAGTAGTTCATTTTCTCTCACATTAAACTACTCAGAGGTATCCAGAGTTAATTAGAAATGATCCACATGCAAGAAATAGTTGTGTTCTAGACGGGTCTCTCTGTCTTGCTTTTCTACCATCTCCTCAAGTATAATCCTCATCTTCATGGCCAAATTTGGCTTAACTCCATGCCCACATACCCACCAGTGGCAAAGAGAGAAAGTCAGAAAGTCTAGGACAATTTCTTTTTGAAAAAGTGATCTAAAATGTTGCTTCTGTTCACATTCCATTAGCAAGAACTTAGACATGTCGACTTATTAGCTGCACAGAAGTCCAAGGAGTATTTTTCTAGATGAAGCAATTATGTGCCTTGATAAATGCTATTCATATCTAAAAAAGGTAAGAATAGATTTTCAGTAACAATTTTGTGCAACGTGATTGTCTCGGCAAAATTTTGAAGGACATTCTGTTTTTAGAAGAGGAAGGAATAAACCTAGTGCTGTCCCAGACAGCTGTTCCCTAATTCAAGATGCTACATTACCTAGGAGGGACAGGAACAAGGCCCAGACTGTTTCAGGAAGTTCCTCTCTTTCTCAGAATATTGCATTCCCAGTACATTCTATAGTTATTCTTAAGAACTATAGACAAAAATAGGGGAAGGACCTAGTTGGTCCAAAGGCATCTGGGAAACTGTCTTGCAATAGGTCTACTTGAATTTCTCTCAGCAACATTTTATAGCTTTCAGAGTACATACGTTTTGCACTTGTTTTGTTAAATGTATTTTTTAAGCATTTTTGATGCTATGGTAAATGGAAATATTTTCTTAGTTTCATTTCTGAATTGTTCAATTTTTATTGTTTATATTGCTAGTTTTTTTTGGGTTTTTTTTCACTCTTACTACCGTTGCCTTTTGCTTGGAATGTTACCATGTGATGGATGTCATTTCCTTACTCCAAAAAGAGAGGACTTCTATATATCATTTCTATATGCTATGAGCTCAATAACACAGTTGCATAATATTGTTCCATACAATTTAAAAAGAAAATCAGTTAAGACAAGAAAGAAAAAATATGTATTTATACTGTCTTTTATAATTCCTTTCACTTACTTTCAGCATGAAGGATTTCCTTTAGTACTTTTAGTAAGGTTGATCTACCAGCAATAAATTCTCCATGGTTTTGTTTACCTGTGAATGCTTTTTATTTTGCCTTCATTTTTGAAAAGTAGTTTTGCATTATAGAAGATTTTTGGTTGTCAGTTTTATTTTCTTTCACCACTTTGAGTATGTCATTCTACCACCCTCTGGCCTACTTTGTTTCTGTCTTCCACAGGCAGTGTTTTCTGAAAAACCTAGTTGTAGGATCAAGCATGTGCTGCAGTATTCCATCACCAAATAGATGTTCTACATCAGAAAGATGTGGGTTTTAAGGGCATGTCATTTATATTCTCCATGTGCCCACCTCTGCAACAGGGCCATCTTTCACACTTCAGGTCACATGAGGTGAACCCTATGACCAGTTGACTGAGAAGGATGCTCATAAGCTTAATTTACAGACTTCTGTGACAATAACTGAAAGTGTCTTGCTGTGGAGACATGGTGCCACCAAAAACTGACTCTGAAAAAGATAGAACTTAAAGCAGCACAATTTGAAGAATGGATCTACATGGATTTATGACTGGTAGCTAAAGATTTTATTGTATGACCAAGGACATGAAAGGAATAATATTGAAGGACTATTGATAAAAAAGTTTCTGGATGTTATATGGGTGGATTTCTTAAAATAAATATCGAAATGTTCTGTGCTTGAGTAATATCTACCAAGAAGACCCTTGAAGAACAAGTTCTTAATAATCAGAGGAACCAGACAATCACTTTTTAGATTTCAGTTTGCCTCTTTCCCAAGTCTACTCAGTGTCTATTCAATAGGCTCATGAAATTGTGTTGGCAAGGATGGAGGCAACACATAAGCTCATGTGGATTTTCTTTGCTACCTCCAAGTAGCTTATTTTCTAACAGCAATGAACATCACTGGGAATACAATAAAGTTCCATACAGTAAATGGAAGGTGGAGTTACTGCTGGTAAATGAGTGGATCCTTTCCTTCAGGAAGTTTAGTATTTGGACATCAGTAAAATATATACTTAGTAAAATATATAGTTATAGCTTTTTTTGCAATCCCTTCTCCAAGCTTATACCAGCGTCAGCATCTGTAGACTCACTACATACCTCATAAACTATAATTGAATCCCTATAACATTGTTTCTACCAAAATACTTAACATGTAGTGAAGGTCAAGGAGCTATTGTCCATAGACATCACTAGGTTTTTTTATAAACCCTATCATATGGCAGTACTTCACTTAATGGTAAAATATCCTGTTAAAGGGAGACTTGATTATGGTTTCATCTTGAAAATAAGACCTTGCAAGGCTGGAATATGGCCACATAGGACAAGATCAGTATATTTCTTTTATAACAAGCATGTTTGAGGCTGGGAGCCAAGGGATAGAAGTTAGAATAATTTATTTCAACTTCAAATTACATATTTGCAATATTTTTTTTAATCTTTGAGATGATAGTGTTTACTAGAGAAAAAAATGTTAATATTAAAAGGACAATACTTTCAACAGGTAGTCTTACAAAAGTTTCATTGAATTAGAAGCTGAGAGTACCATAAAGCTATTACTGGTTCTTATAGCATTGGGTAAACTGGCAAAAACTAAGTTCAAGCATGGTTTTGGAAGACAGACTTTGACTATCAAGGGAAAATCATATAGCTACATATCCTCTTTTCTTGGGTACCACCTTTTCTTGGGTACCGTCACTCTAACTACTCACAGTTACCCAAACTGACTATTTACTTTCATGCCTCTGAACCTCTGAAATTGCTCACCTTTCTGCCTTGAATGCCCTCTACCATTTCTCATTTTTAAAAGCCCAGATTTTTTTAAGTGGAGTTACTGCTGGTAAATGAGAAGATCCTTTCCTTTATAAAGGTTAGTATTTTGACCTCAGCAAAATATATACTTAGAGTTATAGGTTTTTTTGCAATCCCTTCTTCATGCTTACGCCAGCCTCAGAATCTGTAGGCTCATTACTGTGAGTCTTCCCTGAGATCCGGAGACAGTACTGTCTACCATATCCTCTATGTATCGTCTCACAAAGCAATCATAGCCTTTTCCACATCACATTGTTAGATGCTTTTCTCCACTGAGTATGTTTGTTACTGTATCACTACACTGCAAACCTCTGATCAAGAATGTTAATTTCAAAGGTGCAAACTTTAAACAGCTGCACACTTTTGACAAAAAAAGTTAATTAATTTTAATGAATTGCATTCTGTGCCTCCTTTGTCCAAGAATTGTAACATCCACTGAAATACTTGACATAAAGAAAGTTAGAAATATATCTTGTTAAAATTAATTTAATTAATCAGTTTTCACAAAATATATTTTAAAAATTGAAAATGTGAAAAATTTTGAGCTCAGGAGTGATGTCAGAGTCAAGATATATATTGGGACTCAATTACAAAGAGGTGATTTTCTTGATTATGTTGGTCAGAGTTTTTGGTTTACATAGTTTCAAACAGACTCTCAGTGTTGTGTAATGGACCATAGGTAATTAGTATACCCAGAAACAGCCCCTTGTTAAAAACAAAGTGGACACTCATACATGTATAATTAACCAATTATATAATAGTTTATGTTTTTTACATTCACTGTATCATCATTTGTATTAATTAATTAACAAATGTATAAAACAATGGATCCTATCATGGCATAGTCTCTATCCGTTTTATATACATTTAAATGTTGTTTATAAAAATATGTATTTTATATACACTTGGAGTGTGAAATTCTGCTTAAAATCATAGTGACACTAAACTTTATCCAAATGCAATCAACATTCAACTCTTTTTAACTTTTTCTAATCAAAAGTGCCTATCTCTACAATAGAGTACCCAAGCATCATTACAAGAGTAAAACAAATATTCACTGCATTTAATTAATTTTTTGTAACAGATTATACAATAAATATATTCATATTCAAACCTAACTTTGTATACATTTAGTTCTTTATACACAAACTAAAAATGTAAGTAACTCTTTCGCTAGGAAAGATTTTTCAAGGTGTATTTCTTCCTTGTGTTTCCATTTTTATTATTTTGCATCTTTTTATATGGGAAAAGCCCTTTTTCTCCATCCAAGACATTACTTGCAATATGGAAATAATTAGTGCACTTGAATATGGAATTTAGATATGGGAGAACTAAATCATAAACTAAATAGACAATGAGATTAATAACCTGAAGCCCAGAAGCAATTTGATTTTATTTTTTATAGTTTCATATATTAATGTGAACAGTATTTATTAATTCTTATGGTTATGTAATATTTGGGGTTTATATGGTTCGTCACTCTTGAGATTTTTAGCAAAGGGATTTTCTGAAGTTCTGGTAACAAAGAATTTAATAGATGAAATTATTATTAAAAGATTTATGCTAGCCAGGTGTTTGAGTTGCTTGAAAAGTTGACCATTTAACATACATCCTTTCTGTTGTAAATACTGTACCTCCAGAAGACAGATTAAATAATTTAACATAAAACTATGGTTTAAAAAAATATGGATAATGAAAAAAACATTGTGTCTAACTTCTCTTGAGTAAATTGCCAAACATGTGACCCTCAGAGTGGCACAGTGTCCTTATACCAGCAGCAGCTCACTTAAACTGTCTCATGCAGAGACAAAAGCAGTATTAGGGCTTTTAAAATATAAATACGAAATATCCATAACAGAAACAGATTAATAACTACTTTCAATATATATATTATATATATGTAATACAAAAACTCATTCAAAGGACTTCAAGGTTATCATGGTCTATAACATCATATTTAGAGGAGACTTTCAATTTCTCTGAGTTATGAGGTTAACCTGTTAACCTTGGCACCTTCATACTATATCACTGAAAATCCTGCCTGTTTGAAAAAAATGTGGTCTTGAAGCTTACAGGTTTGAGCTTGTCTTATACAAACTAACCACTAAATATGGGGGAGGGGGGAGAGTTTTCATGAAATGAGCATTATAGAAACTAACCCCAGGGTTAAATATTACAATCATTCACAGGTGGGGTTTTCTGGGGTTTTTGTAACTTTCCATGAAGGGATTTACATATGCCCAAAAGAAGCCACTGTTGAAACTGGATTTTTTTTTTTCCTTTTGGGCGGGGGTGTGGGGGATGCAGTTTTAACTGAGCAGTGAAGTAACGGTATCTGCTCATAGTTACCAAGCTGTTGTGCTTTTTGTTTAGTAGGTCAACATACTGTTGTCGTCTTAATTTGCGTCTGGGCCTATCACGCAATGGCTGTTGCCTCACAGAAGGTTTTAATCAAAAGCAGCCAAACCAACAAAATAGGACATACTGGTCAGAATTATTCTCTCAACCTCATTTTGAACTATTGCTTTTTCAGAGACTTGGCAAATTTCATGATAAAGTCACTTACCAAAGTGTTCACATTTAATGAGGGGCAATTTTTATACAAGAAAAAAATAATTTTCTGTCACCCAGTCCTATAAAATGTCAAATATCCACAGTTAGATGAACAGTAATGTTACATTTTCAACCACTCTGTCATGAAAACTTAAAACAAAAAGTCTGAAATTGTGCTGCTCTCTAAAAAGACTTCTCTGCTTACATTCCTATAACCTAGACACCAATCTTTAAAAAAAAAAGTATTATTTTATTTCCCATGGACATAAGAACCACAAGCATTGTTTAGTATTAAAATTTTTAGTATCTGTATCCATCTTTCTACTTTCTCTGTGTTGCTTGGATCCCACAGACAAAACAACTTACAGGTTACTACTAGAGCCCGCTACTGTAAAAGGAAACAGAAAAATAACACATTGTCATCAAGAATTACTACATTCCCATCTGGTTTTCCCATGTCATGGAGTTAAAGGTACAACAGCAGCTCAGAAATATCTGAAAGGTTCACAGTAGCTCACAGGTCAAGGCTGGTGCATGTCTAACAGCATTTTAATTGGAGACCATCCTCTCTTCATTCACATATTCACGGCAACATCTTGTTTGCCAATAATTTGTTGAAGTCAGAGGTCCTTTCTTAAAAACAAGCCAAACGAAAGTTTCATTGCTCTCAAAAATAGATATGTGGTTGATATTAGTTTAAAAAATCCCAATTTGCAAAGCCTTGCTCAGAGAGAGAGTGTGTGTATATAGGCATTCAAGCAAGTGCAGCAACTGCCATGTGTCACATTTAGGGATCAGGTCTCCCAGCGCCATCTCATGGCACAAGCACATGTGCTTAAGAATTCATGCCTCTGTCATGGTTGTCAAACCCCTGACTCAGGCATGGCCTCCTCTGCTCCCTCTTCCACTTCAACCACCAAAACCATGGCAGCTGCACCAAAAGGTACCCTAAGAGAAGATCCCCTCACGAGTCACTCTTTTCCACCAATCTGGAAGCATGAACAAACAGATCAAAGTAAAAGCAGATAGATGGTAGATAGACATATTTCCCAACAGCCTACTGAAAGGGTTGTTTCAGTTAAAGCAGAGAAAACATTTGCAGCACAAACATCATCAATCCAAACAACCAAGCAGATTCAGTGATACTTGAAAGTATGTGTGCATTTTTGTGTATACAAGCATGTGTGTGTACACTTGTGAGGCAGTTTCTCTTTTTTATCTCTTTCTTTTTCTTCCCCCATTGAAATCTGTATACAAATAGATTCCACAATGTATTTCATATTTCACTGAACAGTCAGTGTTTATTTCTCTCTTAAAAGATGGCACTTAGTCAAAGTTTTAGACAATTACAATTAGTTAAAATACTTTTGGGGGTAATATCATTTTAACCGTGCCATAGAACAATCCATTTTACATTTTTTTAAATCATTCTATGGTACTTTGCATTTTATAACATTTTCTCTATCCTTATACTTCCCTCATGTATTTGAAAAAATTCATTTAGTTTGTTACTAAACAAATTTTTGTTGAGCACTTACTACAAATTGGTTAGGTCCTGGAAATAGAGGAGAGGAGAAAACAAGTGTCACCCCTTCTCTTGAGTACTTAGCTTTTTGTTGGGACAATAGTGCATTCCACAAAAGAGCATTACAAAGTTACTTCTATTTACAGAATGATTTCCTGATATCTAAAAGTGAATAAAAACTACTAAAGTAGTATTATTATTAACAATATTCTAAAAAAGCTTCTGGTATCAATTACGGTTTTGTTCCCCAAAAGTTTGTATGTTGGAGTCCTAACCCCTGGTACCTCAGAATGTAGCCTTAATTGGAAATCAAGTTAAAATGATGTCATTAAAGTGAATCCTAGACCAATATGACTGGTGTCATATTGGGTTATGCTTCCAAAAGCTAAGAAGTGCCAAAGATTGCCAGCAAACACCAGAAACTATGAGAGAGGCATGGAGCAGATTATGATAGCCCTCAGAAGGAAATAACCCTCATACACCTTAATTTTGGCTTGTAGCCTCCAGAACTAATAAATTTCTGTTTTTAATACATACAGTTCATAGTACTTTGTTCCAGCAGTCCTAGCAAATTAATATGCCTTCTAAAACCAAGATTTATATTTCTTAGTTAAAATGTAATAAATTCAACAAAGAAGAAAGGGATATAGTGTTAGGTTGAATTCTAACTGAAGGAAGTTTTTAATTGGCAAATTGAAAAAAAAAATTATTTAACAATATAAATAAAGGCACATGCTCTGTTGGCCCTTAATTCAAATATGTTTTTTTAAAAAGAGATGTATATTACCAAATTAAAGAGCTTTATTTTTGTTTCCAGTGTGAAACAAATTCCCACACAATAGTGGAACATTTGAAACTACAAATCGCCAGCATTGTTGTAATACCCAGGAAAATAAATACAGTAGTGAAGCATAGAAAACAACCTCAATCCTGGTAAGGACATAATCTTTAGTCACACAATTTCAAGAATATGTGTCCCAAATCAAATAAAGTGAGGGAAGACACTGCTTTTAGTTAAAATAAAAATTTAGTCTAGTGACCATATTTTATTTCAGAAGGTATATTAATTCTGATTGTTTTTCCAAAAAATATACTTATCTCTGCAACTTTGTTGAAGGCATTCAATAGAGTAGCAGTAGTTCTATTATTTGAAAACTTTTATGGTTTTCAAGTTGGCAGAAGAATCACAATCTAAATACATAATGAAATTTGGTTTAATTGATCATATCCTATAAAATTATAATAGAAAAATACACAAAGACAAAATGGTAAATGTCAAGTTGATAACTGTTTTGAGTCAATAAAAAGTTCCAGGTTTAATATCCCTTGCTCATCATTCTTGAATGGCTACTTTGCCCCAGAATCTTGTCAATCCTTTGTATTTATAAATTTTCCCATATTTTCTCAAATCTTTATTTATGATAACTTGAGGAAACTAAAATATTATATAGATACAGGTCTTATGTCTCAATCTATTTTTTTGTCTTTCATTTTTATTATAAAAGCAATATAAGTTCATGATAAAGTCAAACAGAAAGGAAGGAATAAACTGAAGTGTAAAGATGTGACCCTGATACCAACCACTTATTTCAACTCCCGAGATGCAACTGCTTTTAAGATAATTTTATTCCAGAGCTTTCTACGTAGTCACATATTTTTTATTCAGTCACACATTTTCTTTTATCTTCTTTTTTTCCCTTTATTTTAAAGATGTGGAGTATAATTCAGGGTTAGGTATACAAATGTTCATTATGCAGGTACCCTTGTTGATGATGTGTGCTCCTCCCTCCCCTGGCTGTTTCCCTCAACTGCCAATCCCACCTCCGCTCCCACGGCAGTTTCCCACATCTGTCAATCCCTTTCTTAGAGTATTATGATAATTGTTCAAGGTCCACTTATGAGTGAGAACATATGGTACTCTGTTCTTTGTTTCTGTGATAGATCACTGAGTATGATAGTATGTCTCAACCTTTAAAGTAATCTATTCATTAAGATAGTTGTAGCTGACTTGGCACGTCTCCTGTTAGTTTTCCTTGTCTCACGAAAGTAAAGACTGATAAACTTGCAGGATATAGTAAATGACCGTAATCTTCCCTCATCTGTTCTTTCAATCAATCCAGATAGTTTTTTAATACTCATCCACACAATTGCTAATGTGTGAATTATATTGCTAATATAGAATTCTATGCCCATGATCAAGGAAAAAATTCATTAAATATTATTATTAAAAATTCTATTCCAGTAAGAATATAATTTGTAATATGAATTTCTACTTAATGTTTATTTTCTGTTCTTATCAGATCGGGTCACAATAGGATATGATGGAAGAAAAGGGAGTCTAAGTTAGGGCCATTACTGGACAAGATTCAAGCAGGTGGTGTTTAATATCAAAAGGTGTAGCAGTAAGAATATTGAGTAGGAACCAGGAAACCAGTTACTTAATCATAGCCAGCAGAAGCCAGTACATTAACAAGGCATAGTAGTAGGAAATAGAAATCAAAGGTAGCTATTGTCAGAATTCTAGGAGAACACAAGTAAGTTCTATTCTAAGGCAATGTAGACCTTTTGTTAGGTGATGTGTTTTATACTTATATTCAGTAGCATATCCTCAGGAACAAAACCTATAGATGTGAAGAAAGCACTTGCAGCTGGTTGAAGAATGTTAAGAGAAAGAAAAAAACTGATTAGGTTCTGATAATTGAAATGGTAGAATAAAGGTGTTTTTAAAGCAAGAGACAGTGCAAGAGAAATAAAAAGAAATAACATGGGCATGTTCTAGTTTTATCCATGATGGAACAGCTATTATTGGACTTAACTTCATGCTATAAACAAGTACAAAATCTAGACAAAACATATGTAACAACTGTTTGCAGGCATTGGACAGCAGCCAGTGCAGGGCTATGGTCTTTGAAAGAAAGGAGGCAAGCAAGATAAACATCACATAAACCCAAGATTTCTTCCTAGAGGCATTTTCCAAACCACAGCTCAGGGAAATAGAGCCTAAGTAAAGACAGGTAGCCTTGCTGGACAGCAGAAACAGAGATTAGAGTTCAGGGCAGCCAAGAAAAGTAATGTTGGATTGTCTGAGTCCCAGAGAAGAAAAAGCTACAGAGAAAGAGTTCTAATAATTTGTGTAAAATTTTCCCTCAGGTCCTTAGTCAACTTCTAAAGTGCACATATGTAGGACAAAGGTTTGAAAAACAAGTTGAAAACAGACACTAAGATACTGGAGAGGAGAGCAGAGATTTCAGGTGAGTCAAGGATTGGAGATATAGAGAGTCTCCATTTGAGATCCCCAAAATGCTACATCCTAGGATATGGATTAAAAACTTTCCTGGGTGTAACAACCATGCCCAGGGAGTAAGAGCAAAATTTAAATAGAATTACCTTCACAAAACTTCAAATTGCCTTGGCAAAATAAAGGTGATCTACAAGTAATTTTACTTCCTGAAAGAACAAAATTTAGCACTCTTTAGAAGAAGATAACATAAATCAAAGCATTTGCAATATATACATGATGACAGTTATATAATCAAAAATTACTAAATATGTTAAGGATTGCTAAAAAGTTCAATAATTGGAGATAAAATCATAAATAGAAACAGAAGTATAAATGATTCAAGTAATACAGCAAATAGATGAGGACTTCACAATAACTGTGATGAATATTTTTAAGAAAAAAGATGGGCAAAATATATAAAGAATACAAAATTTCAACAACGAATTAAAATCTATAAAAAGAAGTAAAATGAACCATCCAGAAAGCCAAAAAAATTATCTAAACTTAAGAATGCATTACACAAACTCAACAGCAGACTAGACACAACAGAAAACTGGATTAATAAATTTGAAGACAAGGCAGTAGAAAAATATCTCAATAAGAGCACTAAAAGAAAAAAAAAAATCACACAAAGAACAATTCTCTCAGAATGAGACTGCTTTAGTCATGCCCTAGCAAAATCAAGTCTTGAAATAATCAAAGTGATTCTGAATAATGCAATGACATCCCACAACAAAGCCCAAAAACATTTAGGGAAATACAAAGAAATCCAGCACTTGACAACAAAAATTTATAAGATGTATATTGTTTTTAGATTCTCATGTCTACATAAAGTGTTATTATTATTTGAAGATAGACTATAGTAAGTTAAAGATGTATACTATAAATCTTTGAATAAGCACTCAAAACATAACAGCTAAAATAAAAGCATTAAGGACCTTGAAAAACTATCATAATGCTATAAGAAAGGGATTTGCAGTAGTGGGAAACTGCCAGGGGAGAGAGAGGATTGGCAGTTGAAGAAAACCGCTAGGGGAGGGAGGGGCACACCTCATCAACAAGGGTATCTGCACAATCAATGTTTGTATACCTAACCCTGAATTGTACCCCACATCTTTAAAATTTAAAACAAGAAAAAATAAATAAACTTATGAAATGGCAAAAAAAATCACTAAAAAATAATCCAAAAACAAGTGGAAAAATAAGACCAAGAGTACACATGTGCACACCCATGCAAACATACACAAGGACAGATAAACACAACCATATCTTTGATAATCAAAATTCTAAAAATGATCCCCAGGTCAAAAATACACACCCTAATCTCTGGAAGTTATGAATATGTTCAGATAGTAAATATGGTTTTTCAGGTCATATAGTCTCCATTGTGACTACTCAATTCTGCCATTGTAGGCAATGACAGAACTCTAACATTCTAGACAATATATAAATAAATGAGCATAGCTTTGTCCTATACAATTTTACTTACAAAGACAGTTAAAGGGCTGGATTTGGCCCTCAGGCCATAGTTTGCCGACCCTGGCATAAACCTCTTAAGGAACCCACAAAAAAGACATAAGAACTAATAAATAAGTTTAGCAAGGTCAAAGGATAAAAGGTCAGTATACCAAAATCAATTATATTTCTGTGTACTAGCAATAAACAATCAAAATTCAAAATTTTAAAAATAATACTACCAATAGTATCAAAAATATGATCTATTTAGGAATAAATTTTAATAAAGTATAAGTCCTATACACTAAAAACCACAAAACACTATTGAGATAAAGAAGGTTCAAACAAATGGAAAGATACACTAAGCCCATTCTGTGGAAAACTGAATATTGCTAAGATTTCAGTTCTCTCCCATTTGATTGGCAATGTATAAGCAATATCAAACAAAATGCCAACAGCTATTTTTGGAAAAATGCATGTGCAGTATTAAAGATTATATAAAAACAAAAAACTTAGAAGAGCCAAACAGTTTTGAAAAACAATAAATTAGGAAACTTAAACTACCGCTTTGAAGTCTTATTATAAAGCTGCAGTAATCATAGAAGTGTGATATTCAACTAGAAACTGATATGTAGATTAATTAAGCAGAATTCAAAGACGAGAAATAGACTTACAAAAAATATGGCCCATTGATTTTTGACAAAGTTGCCAAGGCAATCCAGTGAAAAAAAGATAATTCTTTTTTTAAAAACGATGCTGGTAGAAGGGAATAACCACAAGAATAAAAGAATAAAGGAAGAGAGGAAAAAACGGAAGAGAAAGGGATGGGAAAGGGAAGAAGAGAGGAAGGAAGAAAGAACTTTATCTCACAACATATTAAAAAATCAAATGAAAACAGATCATGTACCTGTAAATAAGAGTTAGCAATTTGGAAATCCTAGAAGATAATATAGGACAAGATCTTAGTCACCTGAATTAAACTAAGATTTCTTAAATAGGACACAGCACAAACTATAAAAGAAAACTAATAAATTAAGTTTTGTCAAAATTACAAAATTTTTGCACTTCAAAGACATTGTTTCATAAATGAAAAGAACACCACAGACTAGAAGAAAGTATTTGTAAAATATGTATCTGAAAGTAGACTTGTATCTAGAGTATATAAAAAAACTCTCTCAATTGAACAAAACATGCAAACTAATAAAAACTGCTCAAAAAAATTTTAAAGACAATTCGCCAGAAAAATATACTAATGACAAACACATGAAAAAATGCTTAACATCATTCGCAATTCAGAAAACGAAAATCAAAACCCAAATGAGATACTAAACACTCATTGGAATAGCTATATTAATAAAACTAATAAAACGCAGAATTGTCAAGAATGGGGAAAGCAACTGAGAGAAACTCTGATAAGTCAGTGATAATGCAAAATAGTCAGTCACTTTGGAAAACAGCTTGGCAGTTCCTGTTACAGTTAAGCATACACTTGCTATATAACCAAACAATTCCACTTTTAGATATTTACCCAAGAGAAAAAAAAAACCTATGTCTACACAACAATTTGTGTGGGAATGTTAATAATAGCTTTATTTATAATAGCCAAATACTGAAAAGAATCAATCTAAGTGTCCCTCAACTGGTGAAGGAATAACCAAATTGTGGGATATCCACTATTAGTGCTTGCAATAAAATGAATAAATCTCAAAAGTATTATGCTAAAATGAAATTAACTAAACATGAAAGCCTGCATAAGTTTAATTAGACGTGTAATTCTAGAAAAGTCCAAACATGGTGAGAGAAATCAGATCAGAGGTTTCAGGGGCTAAGGTGAGAAATGAAGATTGACTGCAAAGGGGCACAAGGAAAACTTTCCACATAGATTCTTGTGGAATGATGGAATGTATTCTATATCATCATTGTAGTGATAGAGATGAGATGACTTGTATACATTTGCCAAACCTTATCAAATTGTATACTTAAAATTGATAAATTTGATTGCATATAATGTATGCCTAATAAATCTAACCACAAAGAAATCATTATGGCTCGAGCTGAATGATTGTTACATCAGTTTAGTTTGTGAAAATTCATCAGGCTCTACGCTTACAATATATTCCCTTTCCAGTATGTATTTTATAATTAAATTAAAGATTTTAAAATGTTTAAATTAAAAAAAATTATGTAGGAAAAATGCATTGACTTGTGCACTTATATGGATGAGTTTTATTGGATGCAAAGTATACTTCAGTAAAGTGAAGTATTTAAGCAATTCTGGCAATAACAAAGAAAACCGATTCAGTATGGATTAAGCTTATCTATACACTATATAGATCCAGGACTGAATTGACTGTGAACAAAAAAATCACACAGAGAGTATTAAAATTAATGAGTTCACTCTAATGCTTATTTTCCTTTGCTTTGGCTATAGTGCAATTGGTAGTTAAAACTCTGATTGCAAAAGTAGATTTCTATAGTGTGGCAAAGAGCATACTGGTCCTCCCAAGGGGTCCTTATCCTTATTGAATCCCCTGAAGCTTTGAATAAGTTTTCTATATAGAAAGAGATGTTGCAAATGTAATTATGTTAAGAACCTTGCAATAGGGAGATTATTTTTGATTATCTGGGTGGCCCCAACCTAATCACATAGATTCTTAATAGTGGAGAACCTTTCTTATGCTGTGGACAAGGAGAAATGTGACTACAGAAGAATGGTCTCAGAGATGCAACATGGCTAGTTTTGAAGTTGAAGGAAGAGAGTGATGAGCCAAAGAGTGTGGATGGTCTCTGGAAACTACAGAGGGCAAGGAAATGATACCCTCTTAGAGCATCCAAAAAGGAACACAGATGTGCTGATACCTTAATTTTAGCCTGGTAACACTTCTAAGATAATAAATGTGTGTTGTTAAGCCACTAACATGGTGGTAATCTGCTACAGGAGCAACAGAGAACTAATACAAACTGCCTTGGCCGGGCACAGTGACTCACGCCTACAATCCCAGCACTTTGGGAGGTGGAGGTGAAAGGATTACCTGAGCCCACCAGTTCGAGACCAGCCTGGGCAAACTGGCGAGACCTCATTCCTACAATAAATGAAAAATTAACCGGGCGTAGTGGTATACGCCTGTCGTTCCAGCCTGCAGTTGCTTAGAAGGTTAAGGCAGAAGGATCTCCTGAACCCAGCAGGTCTAGACTGCGGTAGCCATGAGCACGCCACTGCACTCCAGTCTGGGTGATAGTGAGACTCCGACTCAAAAAAAAAAAAAAAATATATATATATATATACTGCCTCAATCTATTCACATAGAGATAAGTTTAAAAAGCACACACACACACACACACACACACACACACACACACAAGACTAGAAAAAAGAAAAAGTGGCTTTACTAGTTAAAAAAAAAACAACTTAAGTTTCTGGATTCAGAAAAGATTTGCTTTCTAGCTATGCCACTTAGTAGCTTAGGCAAGTTATCCTTCTGAGACTTCGTTTCTTCTTCTGTGAAATGAGGTGTTTACAGTAACTACTTCACATTGATATTGTAAGTATTAAATAAAACAATTATTTGTAGGACAATCAGCTTAATAATGACACATGTAACATTTAATAAATAGCCATAGTTATATTCGTTTTAGTGGGAGGAGATTCTAGGAAACTTTTCAAGTCCCAGGAGATTCTGTATCAAATTACTTTGATTTTAATGTTGGAATTAATCATACAGTGTTTAAGTCAAACCAATATAGTTTATTGATCTCATAGAAACTCAGACATTTTAACTAAATGGCATAGATAAACAAATAATTCTTCAGTGTTTCACCTGGAATGAATTCCTCACTAACTTTTCCAAGAAAATAGATCAAGTAGTCCAATATGAAGTTTTACACATAACCAAGAACATGTTTTAATTTCATCCCTTACCCCTTGGGAAAAATCATTTTTTAATGAAATGGAATTAGGCAGATTGCGAAGAAAGAGATGCATATTGGACAATTGACAATATTGGTAAATTTAAGGGTTTTAAAATAAATAGCAGGGTCATGGAATACATTTTTAAATTCCAAAACCAAATCATTTCAACTCTTACTACCATGCTTGCACTAAAAACATTGAAACTGAAATTTTTTCTTTCTTACATTCTCCAAATTATTTTATGACTTTAGTCCAAAAGTAGAGTTTAATATTGAAGAAATGTTTTTATTATAAACAAGTTATGTAAAAATTTTGGCACAGATAAAACTAGGACTTTAAGATAAATCTTAAATAATAGAAAGTACAGAGAAAAATCTCATTTGTTCCAAGGATCAGTGGCTTGACTTTCTAGAGAACAACGACTAAAAAAAAAAATTCCACAGATTATAATAAGTACTTAAAAACAATGAACACTTAAAAGTTCTAGATGTGCCAAAGGATTATGGAATTTGAAAGAATAAAATAATAATTCCTTCTTTAAAAAAGCATTCATATTCACTTATATGCAAGCCACCCTCTACTAAGGGGATTGAACAATGATGAAAATGAAATACTGAGTAAAAAAAAAATCAACTTCATGTTGGTAAGAAAAAGCATAGGAAAGAAATCTAAAATGGAAAGTTAAAAGTTAATCATTTTTATTCATTGATATAACCAATATTTACTGGGACATAAAAATTACACCAAATATGAACCTAACTTCCAAGGAACTTCTAAGGTAAGGAAAGGTAGAGTAAGTAAGGTCACCTTACCACCTATCAAATTTGAAAATCAAGTTTACTAGAGCATTCAGAAAATAACAGAAAAGCAATAGGGGCAGGTATGAGATATATTCAGATGTTTCCCTGGAGGGAATAGCAACTAAGCCAAGTCTTAAAGATTTTTTTTTTTTTTTTGAATTGGAGTCTCACTCTGTCGCCCAGACTGGAGTGCAGTGGCCGCTCCCGGCCACCGCAGCCTCGACCTGCTGGGCTCCGGCGATCCTTCCACCTCAGCCTTCCAAGGAGCTGGAACTACAGGCGCGCGCTACCACGCCCAGCTAATTTTTTGATTTATTGTAGAGATGAGGTCTCGCTTGCCCA